>LPNX010637521.1:566567-761921 GCA_001517045.1 Pseudotsuga menziesii | reverse complement strand
TGTATATATATATATATGTATATATATATATATATGTATATATATATATGTATATATATATATATATATGTATATGTATGTATGTATGTATATATGAAATATACAAACACATATGAAGAACAACACATATATGAATATCTCAAATATCTTTTTATTAAATAGGATTTTACTTTACATAGCATTAATGATCTAGACCCAGCTTGTATACATGACCCAACATGTAGAGAGGAATCCAGTCCTCATTCAGGCTCCAGCATGATTACAAACACCAGTTTGTTCGAATGAACACAATGTTCATGTCAAAGGTAGAATATCCACCAAAAATATTATATTTATCCATCGAGATACATTTCTTCATATGATGTCTTCATACTTATACTTTATTTTTCACATCTCTTCATGAAACATTATGTATTTCCATTTATTCACACCTTTTCATAAACTTTTAACTATCTCTTGTAATCATGTGTTTCTTTAATATACAAAAATTATTAATAAAAAGAAAACAACGTTAGCTATTTTTGGTTATAACTAGTTTTGGCTTTTAACTCCTATTTTCCCTTTTTATTTTTAAAAACTTTGTTTAAACATTATAACACCAAAAACCCTTTCTTTTTACCAAATTTATGTTTATTCTTCTAAATACATTGGTGTTATCATTTCTCTGTTTATGAATAATATGCTTTTGTTTTTACTTCAGAAATAATAAACTATGTTTTAAATGAATGATAAACTATTTATTATGTTTTTGTTTAATAATAAACAATTTATTTCTCGGATATTAACTAATCCAACATTCCCCAAACCATAGCGTAGTGCCTTCTCAGTATATGCATGAGTATATTAATTATTTATTTCATGATATCTTAATCATTCCGTATTTTTATTAAATTGACTTAGCTGGGCAATTTAAATAAAAACTTGTTTCAACATATACTTAATTTAGGCATATTCAGATTTCTGTGTAAAACAAAACTTTTCTTCAACTTGGGAATTCACTTTTTCACATGTGTGACTACTAGATGGAGAACTGAACTTATGGTTAGATAGACAAGTTGTCAAATACTATATCATAACATTAGATGAAGTTATTGACTCCACCACAGCCTCTAACGTGTATTTCAAAACCACCTTTTAATTACCCGTGTCTGATTTTTCTCACTGTGCAGGCATAATTCTTCTTTAAGAAAGACATAGTTTTTCTCAATCTTCGGAAGATTTATTTTTCATATATGTGACTACAAGAGGAAATATAATACCATGAATGTATAGATATATAAATAAATAACATCCCTATGTCTTCATATTAATTCAATTCTTCACATACAAGAAATGGCGGGCATTTGAAAATGGTCTTTTCAAATTGCTAATTCAACACTTAGACAATAGCATTTTTCTTCTATTTGGAAGGTTGTAATTTTCCTTATCTGATTATCATAAGGAAAACAAAGAGCATGGCTAGATAACCATTTCAACAATGAACAAGACCATATCACAAGATAAATCTATTGATACACACACAACCTCTGGCAAGTATTTGAAAGTGGTCTTTCAACCCCTCGGTCACCAAGGTGATTTTATTTTTCCTTCAAATTTGGCAAGTGAGGTATAAAATAGGTATAGGAAAACTATATGAATCCATCAAGACCTATTTCATCCTCTGAAACTACTTTCTCTCTTCCTGGCGGGCATTTTACTGAGACAGTGCAAATATGGCTAGGAGGCACTTTTGGTAGGTTCATATCTTTCTCCTCAAGGACCCTTTGGACAATATAGGACCATGGATGGATGCTCCAACAAAACCTCTAGAGTACCACACTCTCATAATATTTTTCACATCACCCTATGAGATAGGGCGTGCATTACCCTAAGGCCAATTTCTTGATTTGGTCCCCTCTAACTAAAACCATGTTTTGGCAAATCATAATTTTTTTAATCAGACATCTTCTTTAAGAACTAAGCCTATGGTGAGATAGCCTCTTCAAAAATATCTATGATGGTAGATTCAGATAATTTTTATCATACACCTATAAGGTACGGTGGGCATTTTCCCAAGGTCACCTAGACCAATTTTTCCAACACTTGGACATATTTTCTTAGTCTGGTCCTAAACTGCCTAAAACACTATTTTGGCAGGTCAATAAATTTTTCTCCAGAAATGATCAAGGAGAATTAATGCCATGGTTATATAGAAAATACAACATACTACAAGATGACCATAGGGAGCAGGCATTTTCATTCTTCTACAAATTATGGCAGGTATTTACATAAGGCAGTGTTTACTAAATTTCCTATACTTAGTCATTTTCTTGTTTTTCACAAAATTTTCATATCTTTCCATAATGATGTCAATTTGTAATCCTGACTTCCTGATAGCATCAGGACACCATCAAGTGTATTTCAAGCCTCATCACACATGCCACATCATATATGCCATGTCATCACTTTCTTTGACATTCCTTTGTCTTTTATTGAGTTTGTCTTGCCATCATGTCTTGATTATTCTTTTGGAATTCCTTTGTTGGAATTCCTTTATTGACATTCCTTTGTCTTTTACTGATTTTTCCCTGCCATCATGTCTTGGTTAGTCCTTTGTCATCATTGAACTCCTCTTGAAATCAATGACAACTACTGCCAACTTATATTGTCATATTTTCCAACACACATAATTGGTCAAGATGGTGTGAAGGTGGATATGGAGAGGATAAGAGCATTTTAGAGTGGCATCGTCCCAAAAATCTCACTGAATTAAGAGGATTCATTGGAATTTGCACATACTATAGAAATTTTTTGAAGGGGTTATCCCAACTCACTTCACTTATCACTGATTTGACAAAGAAATATTATTTCCAATGGCATGAAGGGGCTGAAAAGGATTTCCAAAGAATGAAGGAGGTAATAGGAAACTGCCATATTCTAGCCTTGCCTGATTTTTCTAATCCATTTGTCTTGGAATGTGATGCATCGGGAGAAGGCATTGGGGCATTCCTAAAACAAGGACAACAACCAATAGATTTTGAGAGTAGGAAGCTACAACCACATGAGAATATTTACACCATTTATCATAAACAAATTATATCCATAATGCATGCTTTGATAAAGTTTAGACAATACTTGGCGGGAAACAAAATTGTGGTCAAAACTGACCATATCAGCTTAAGGTACTTCCTCACTCAAAAGGATCTAAATGAAAGGCAACAAAAGTGGGTGAGTAAGATTCAAGCATTTGAATTTGACATTGAATATGTGAAGGGAAAAAATAATGTGGTAGCTGATGCCTTATATACAAGACCTTCTATTTCTCTAATGGATGTAGAAGAAAATTGGAAAGCCACCTTAGAAGTAGAGTATGCCAAGGATAAATTTTCTTGTGAATTTTCCGATGGAACTAACCGTGATGATAGGTATAAGGTGTTGGAAGGAATCATCTAATACAAATATAGAATCTATTTGGTCCCTAATTTGAGTTTGAAGGAGGAAATTTTAAAGAAATATCATGATTCGCCTCTAGTAGGTCACCCTGGTTTATTCAAAACATACTAAATGTTGAGGGAAATATTTTCATGGAAATGGTTGGAAATTATGTTAGTAAGGATATCACGTGGACTGGACTGACAGATGATGTTATAAATTATGTTAATTAATTCCCCACATGTCATCAAAATAAATTGGAGCACACTCATCTAGCTGGTCTCTTACATCCCTTGCCTAATCCAGTACAAAAATGGGAGAACATTTCCATGGACTTCATCACTGGTTTACCCAAAATATTTGGTAAGGATTTCATATTTGTGGTGGTGGATATACTCACTAAATTTTATCATTTATTTGATGTTACTACCACTTTCACTAATGCACAAGTGGATGAACTTTCCGATGGAACTAACCATGATGATAGGTATAAGGTGTTGGAAGGAATCATCTACTACAAATATAGAATCTATTTGGTCCCTAATTTGAGTTTGAAGGAGGAAATTTTAAAGAAAGCTCATGATTCGCCTCTAGTAGGTCACCCTAGTTTCTTCAAAACATACTAAATGTTGAGGGAAATATTTTCATGGAAATGGTTGGAAATTATGTTAGTAAGGATATCACATGGACTGGACTGACAGAAAATATTAAAGAGGCATTGTCAGTCCACATGATATCCTTGCAGCATTGTCAGTCCAAATGATATCAGGCTGGACTGACAGCTGATGTTATAAATTATGTTAATTAATTCCCCACATGTCATCAAAATAAATTGGAGCACACTCATCTAGCTGGTCTCTTACATCCCTTGCCTAATCCAGTACAAAAATGGGAGAACATTTCCATGGAATTCATCACTAGTTTACCCAAAATATTTGGTAAGGATTTCATATTTGTGGTGGTGGATATACTCACTAAATTTTATCATTTATTTGATGTTACTACCACTTTCACTAATAAACAAGTGGATGAACTATTTTTTAAAGAAGTTTTCAGATTGCATGGGCTTCCTAAGAGCATTGTCAGTGACAGAGATAGCATATTTTTTAGTGCGGTTTGGCAAGAAATATTCAAAATGGTGGGGAAAAATTTGACACCTAGAACAATCTATCATCCCCAAACTAATGACAAACATATAGGGTGAATCAATGGTTGGAATTCTACTTGAGGAACTCTATTAGTGGGAAAAAAAAAGCATGGATGAAATGGTTGCATTTGGGTGAGTTTTGTTACAATACTACTTTCTATATGTCCATTGGCATATCTCCCTTTAAAGAACTATATGGTTATGACGAATCCAATTTTATTGACCAAATTTTTGGTGATAGTAGAGCTCCAAATTCTAAATATTGTATTGAAGAAAGTCAAGAAACTTTGAAGGTTTTGAGAGATAACTTGCAGGTTGCTCAAAATTAGCAGAAAAAATATTCATACCAACATAGAATGGAGAGACAATTACAAGTGAATGAATTGGTGTATTTGAGTTTTAAGCCCTAAAAAAACCACCATAAATGTTAAAGGTTCAGAAAATATCAAACCAAGGTTTTATGGTCCCTACAAAGTGATTTTAAAAGTTGGAGAAGTGGCATATCAATTGGAGCTTCCCATGGGAAGCAACATTAATAATGTATTTCATGTTTATTGTCTAAATAAGGTTATAGGGTAGCATATTTCAGTTTCATATACTTTACCACCTTTGGATGATGAAGGACAACTTGTTCTCATTCCAAACAAAATATTGAGAACAAGGGAGAGAAGGCTAGAAAGAAGAACAATAAAAGAATATTTGGTACAATGGAAGTATTTTCCTAGTGAAGAAGCCACTTGGGAAGATGAATTTTTTTTGCAGAATATAAACTTGGAATAGATTGAGGAAAATAAATATTTGGTGGGGAGGATTGTCATGTCCACATCCCAATAAGTCTATTATTTGGCAATGTTTCACCCACCCATTAGTTCCCTAGGTTGGGAAAGGAGGCATTAAATATTGCAATAAGGGAGATATGGGACCAAAGAGAACCTTAATTTATCATTTAAACATTAATTTGGGTCATACAAATAATAAATATGGATAAAATAAAGTGCCATTGCTTCATAAGGAAATTTGGAGATTCATGGAGGCCTTGGGTGGCTAGATTCTTCTTTACACATGTCATGACATAACCCAAAATTCAAAATTATGAGTGATCGAATTTTAATGGAAGGTGAAGAGTTTTAAAATGACATATCATGAGACTAATGATTCAAATGGGCGAGGAGGATTAAATCCCCATAGAAGTGCAAGAGTCTAGGAAGAAACTAAGTGCCATGTGGAGCTAAATTCCCTGCGTTTTATGACAACAATGATGGAAGATTCTATGAAAGTTCAGACCTGATTACAAAACTGATTGCAGACCTATGACAATCTAATATGTCAGGTATAAAAATATACTCCAATATGGAACACTTGGGACTATGTGGAATCCATTCGAATTTGGAGGAAGATGAAGGGTTGAGGAGAAGGCCAAGTGGAATCATAGGTTACTAAATATCAAGGATGAGTTGGAGGAATCCTATGGGAGTGAATTCAACCTTAGAGGACCTTATGAGGGTTATAAAAATATTTCATGAGTAATTTAAATTGTTTTTGATCATTTGTGAATTTCCCTTTGGCATTTTGGAGAGCACTAGCTTGTCCATTGCATGGTGTGTGGTCACTTACCCTGCCAGTGAGCCAATTTTGAGAGAGTGATATTATCATCCAAATTGGATATGGGAGAGGCCAAACTGGCATCACATTTGGAGCTTCATGGATTTATTTTTTTCTGCATATAGGAGGCTTCTACTATTCGTGACCCATCTCTCCTCCCATTCTCTTAATTCCCACTTCCATACTTCCATGTTTTTCTATGAAGGCGCACTTGTGTGAATGGTGGTTGTGCCCCATTGAGTTCAGCTGATGATAAAAGAATGGGTGAATGATTCATGGCTCTGTAATATGTCACCCTTCTTCTCTGTAAGTCGAAATTAGAATAAATACATATGCAAATGTCCACATTTCTAAGCTTTGTTGTGACTAGTTTCTATGTGATGATTTCCCATTTCAATGGAGTTGTATATATTATGTATATTCTGAATTGGATCAATGTTATATGATATTTGTGAGATATTTAAATGATTTTAATGGTCTATAGTCATATTTTTTTGTTTCGAACCATTATATGCACCATTTATGAGTCGAAGTTGAGCTTTTATATGTCATTTCCCTTAAGCAAATATCACTGAATTTATGCATTCGAATATGAAGCTTTAATCCTACATTTAAATACTATTAAAAATACCAAATGACATTAAATTAAGTATAATTATAGTCCCCATACTCTGTTTGACAAGTTGGCATGGTTGCATAGGAGTTGGAGATCCATTTCTGCTCATGCCCTAAGGGGGATTGCATCATAAATTGCTAGTAATTTTACCTTTTTTGCCATCATGCCAAAATAAAGTTGCATATTTCTATGAACTGTCATAAATATATCAGAGATTCCATTTAATATTTCTAACACTCCCCATATCAGTCCATACCAAATTCGAGACCCTCTTAAGCCATTCAAATCCCCTAAAGTCAAGACTAGTCGAGACAATTTTTCCAAAATTCTACCTTTGTTGAGAATTTTCAAATTGGGACATTACATACTATTTATTAATCTTATTTTCTCCTTTTTAATGTGCAATACTTTTTTCATTCACTCCACTCATCCAATGATTATGCTACTACAACCATTAAATGGGAAATAATGGAAAAAGAGAAGCTCGATGGTGGTCCTCATGTGTAAACAATAATCAATATCAATATATGACATAACCCAATAAAATAAACTCCCTTTAATCCAAGTATTTAACATTCATACCATCATTTCTCGTAATGTTTTAGGGTTTATTGTTGAAACTATTACTCTTTGGTCTAGGTGTTTCACATTCCTATAATTATTCCTCTATAACTTTAGGGTTTATATTAAAAATATGGTTAAATGGGTTGTGTTTACTGTTAAAATGTAAATAAACTAATTGTATATGTTAGCCACCACCATTATTGATCATCCTTATCATTATTCCTCGTCATTCTTAGCATTTACACTCTCCATGTGTTCGCTTGCATGGGGAAGTTAATGTTTTCAAATATTAAAGTGGATTTGTTAGACACCAGTAATAGAATCCATCCAAGATGTAATTATGCTATTATTTCATTATTATTACTAAAACTACTTGTTTGAGATATTGTTTCTCTAAAACTATTATTGATAAACACCATGAAAATGTTTGGTTGAAACATGGATAAATAATATATGCATCCAAGAATTTAATGTCTTTTGGATTGCATTCCATGCATACAACATCGTCACTTGCATGAGACTCATCGAATTTCAATGTTAGGTCTTTAGATTGTTTTCCACAACCAAAATATCTTAAATAGCAATGTTATGAATCTAGTTAGATTTCCAAATAAAAACATAATCACACATCCACTTAATATATCATCCATTATACTAATGGAAAATAGAGAAATGAAACTAATGATCAAGATAAATGAAAAAAAATTCAATATTCCATCTAACGGAGTTGACATGGACATGGATAAAATTAAAAATAAAAATAAACCAACACACAAATGTTTTGGGATCATTTTTCAATCAAAGGAAGTAACATGGAGAAACTCTGAAAATATAAATACCCAAATACTCAAAAATTTTGGCTTTAATTATGGCTTGTTTTTAGCACCCTTATAACATTTCAATTGGTTCAATGTTCTATTTTTTTATCGAAATAATAATCAAGGAATTATAGGGAACTCACATGAAAAATGTATGTATAAACTTAAAGGTTTTTTAAAAGATCGATTTGTTATTTCATGGATGGAATTTTAATTATACACTGAACTTTATGCATACATCATCATAGCAAGTCATAAATCAATCCATCGAGTTTCTATATATATCTTCTCTCGTTTTTTTTCCACAGTGACAATATCATAAACATGTTTGCATGTGCAATTGATCTTTTGATCATTGATGAACGTTCCTCCAAAAATCCATAATCACAACATACTAATATAACATTAGTATGATTTTTGGTAACTATGTGGTAGAGTATGGTTTTGTAGCAAATGAAAAAGATGCAAAATCAACTCTCTCTTTTTGCCCTGTTTCAAATTGAAACATACATTATTCAGTGATTTATGGCCATAAAGATATATTTATCCATTCCACCTTTTTAATTAGTTGACAGAGATATTTACCTTCCCATGTCGCTTTATAGAGCTTCTCCAAAGATTTGTCGACCGTTTCATAAAGATAATTTTATATTGCATGAAAAGAATGGTGTGCACTTTGTTCTGTAAATATTCGTGGACCAGATGTTTCCCATTCATGTTTCCTATTACTCTTGATGTTTGCGTGCAAGAAGCCCATTCACCATATGAGTCTGCATGACAGAGCTCAGAGCTCAGAAAGAACTTGAAGCAGTCCTACAGAAGACACAATTATGATAAGATTAGTAATTATAATGTATCCATTTCACATTGTATGTAATACTACCTATTTTTTTGTGATATATTTCTAAATCAGTGTCCATATGTTACAGTCTCAATGTCTCAATGTCTATTTTTATTATGATGCAGGAAATCAAACATGAAATGAAGAGAAAAGAAAATCCTAAAACTATGGAGGAGGATGATAAAATCCTAAAGCTATAGAGGAGGCCATACTGAAGAGATTTCAAAGCGTCTTTGGTTGCATCTATTTGCCACAATAAGATACAACCAAGGATGAAGCAACCTCTTAATCATTCTGCTTGCATCTATTGGCTCTCGAAAAGTCCTTCGATTGGATCTCAGAAAAACCTTTTGCATCTCTTGCTCCAAACCAATGTTGGATATGAAGAAGAGCATGAGTTCTTATGATGGACGCCCCACTCTTGAACTGTAATGAACTATGGCGGTGTGTTGAACCACAACAGTGGAGTGACACAAGTTTGTACAAGTGGCCAACATTGCAAAAGCCACCATAATACCACAATGACCATGTATGTGTAACTTAAAGCCAAGATCGCTATATTATATCCAAACTTAACATATAATGTTGAAGAAGTAATGTTATGGATAAACTTAACATTAAATCACTTTCCAACATGTTTCCGATATGTATCACATTTTTTATATGTTATCCAATGTTTTAAGCTGAATATTGGATTAAATTGCCGTGATATTTTCCCTTCACTTCAATCTGAGGCCAAATAAGACCTCCAAGTTGATGATTGTGGGGAAAAAAGGTGTTGTAAGAGGACCGAGTTGATGATTGAACGACAAGGTGATGTTATAAAAAGTATAAGTTGATCATTGGTCAACAAAATGGTGTTTTGAATACTTAGGAAAATGAATGCATGAATTTCTATGTAAATTAATAAAAACGGCTACAAACCGATTCATAGAGTCCCTACCAGCTTGAAAGGAAGGTACTAATAACAATATGGTTCATTATATGATGAGATTGTTAATTGGATATATTTATGTACATGTTTCTATGCATGTGCACAAAAATCTGTCGCTTAATCAAAAAACAACTATACCCTTCAAAATGTATATGCACCTTTGATATAGTTGGATTTTATATAATAAATTTATGCTAGCAATAGGAATATCAATAACACACCAGGATAAAATTAAATGGTTGAGCAACAATGCAATGATATATGCTTAAATGGTTGAGTAAACATACAAAGATATGATTAAGTGATTTTTTATTAAATATGGAATTAACCATTTATGAAAATTTATTTTACATGAAGTAATAATTATTCAAATGTACTAGTAAACATACATGTAATTCCTATGTTGTAATGCTTCCTTTTATTTAAAGCAAAAGTTAGTAAAAAATATGCAGGTGTGTGAATTATTCTCTTCGTTCAAATCTAAAGTTGAACAAAGGAAATGTTGTCAAAATCTTGTTTTTCCAATTGGTTAGGAAATGTGTAAGGACTGTGAAGGACGTCTCTACAAAAGGGTAATGGGTGGTACTAACCCCGTAGTGTAATTTAAAATGAAAAATATGAAAAATAAAGAATATGTAGAGGGATTGAGACATAGGGAAATTGTAAGAATTGACTATAAACCTTAATGGTATTTCCTTAACTATTTGGGTCTATAGGGATCACACACAAATGGTTTTCTATTAGGGAATTAAATTCCTCTCAGAGGTATGGGAATTCATACATGGGTGTCAACATGCATGATAATGGCTTGTGACATTAACAATGGATTACATGAAGGTACAAGGATATATAGGGAGATAAATCAAAATTTTCATGGTGGATACCCCATGTTGATTTTTAGCATCTTATCAAGATCGACATGCCTCATAAAATTTCAAACTTGATGGTTAAATGGTTCTCTGATCCATAAGTACCACTTTGACCCAAGTCAATCCCCCAAGGCTATGAGTATGTTAGGAACCATTTGAAAAAAGTTGGCACAACCCCCTATTGTTTAAGCATGAGGGTATAGTTTGAAATTTCCAAACCCAACATTTTTTGCACAATTGAACACTATCTTTGAAAGAAATTAAATTCTTGGTGTTCATGTAAATCAAGACTCTAATCCTCTTAGTTTATATTATGTTCCTTTATATTTGAACGTTGACTACATGGATGATGAGATTCTTGTGTATGTAAATAAAAATGTAGGCCCTCAAGGACAATCTACTACATTTGGTTCTTACTATGAGATTCTTCAAATTAAACATCAAGTTTTAACAAACTAACAACAGACTAGTGAAGCAAACACACCACAATTAATGTGTCAAATATTGGGCACACGGAGTTAGACTAGACAAATTCCATAGATATACTAGCCAATGTTTCTTATATTCAAAATAAGGTAGACAAACATGGAACAATACACATGATGGACATTGTTCTAGATAATTTTGATATCAAAAACCTTTCTATTGATCCCACTAGGTAAATATATTTGATCATTGATGCATTCACATGATTATCTACTTCAAATCGTGGGTACTTAAAGTCATGCAACCAAGTTATTCTTCTAAGGAGATGCAAATATTAACCTTAGCATGGCAATGATTGAGGCAAGCAATTGAGAGTTTTCTGAATCAAGTTATCCTTGGTATGGAAAGGGATAGGTGACATGAATCATTTTATCAATGGTTTCCCACCGATGTTGTTCCCTATTGTTTAAGGACAAATTTTGTAGAATTCCTATCCCATGCTTGATTTGGCGTATATTACTACATGAGATTTAACTATGGTGCTTGTATTTTTTTCCAAGAGTTATAATTTTGCATAAAACACTATGATGTATAGCTTGAGAAAATTCAACATGATAATGTTAACTTTTACACTACATTGGACACTACTAGTAAAGAAGAGGAGGCTTCTTAAGCCAACTAAGGGTTACTATAGTGAGAAGTTGAATCTTGTAATATTTCTTTATGGAAATGAAAAAGAAGTTGTGGGAATCACTACAAGGCTAGCTAAGTGAGTAACCACTTTATAGATAGTAAGGAACACATTCAAAGAAACTACTCACGCAAGGAGATTGGTAACAAAGGAATTAGGGAAAGTACATGATAAGTGGAAAGATACAAATCCGAGTTGAAAAATAAAAGATATAAATTTCAAAAGTTAGGGTAACAAGGAAACCTTGGAAACCATTACCATGTGTATTCTAGAAATATGGAGTGGTGTGCAAAATCCTACTATTTTGTTACAAGGTAGGGAGTAACAAATTGTTGAATGGAAGGCCAAGAATGAATAGGTGTTGAAGTAAACTAAACAATATTTGTATGAAGACCATTATTTGTGTCAACACATTGAAGTAACTAATTTTGATAAATCAATAGATCAAAAAACCTAAGAAGTTATTCATATCAAGAAGGTTGTGCACAATCACAAAAAAGGGTAAGACTAGTAAGTTAATTTTTAAAATGTCAATATTACAATAAACACTTAGTGAACCAAGTTGCTGAAAGAGAAGCCATGTAAAAAGGACAATAATGAAGGTAAAGTTGTAGCTTATGTTAAACAAATTTAGGTCATTTTACAAAAATGGAATAATGTTGCATACAACTTTCAATTCTTTAAAACTAGTATTGTGACACAACTACCTAATAGCAAGCCTTTGTTTGAAGTATGAACCAACTCAAGGGTAAATTAGTCAATGTAGTTTAGGTATTTGAAGTATGAACTAACTCAAGGATAAATTGATCAATGTGATTTAGGCTTGTGAAGAATTTATATGATATTATTTTTGAAAGTTTTGTGCAACAATTATAAGTACAAAGCTTGATGTTATATTATAGCAACATAACCTTATATGAGAAAACCATAATGACATTATCACAAAGTTAACAACCAAATAATTGCCAATGTGCATTTTAATTATAGTATATCATAAAAAAATGATAAATAGTAAGTTCCTACAAGCTATTAAACAAATATTTAAATACCATTTTATCAATAATTCTAATAATGAAAAATAACACATCCCAAAGAATTGGAAATTTTGACACAAAACCCACCAACTTTATCTTAAAATAACACATTCAAAGGAAATAGAAATTTTTGACATAAAGACCAACCAAAATCATCTTAAACTTTTCAAAACTAAAATGATCATGAGCATACCACTAAAGTGCTAACTATTGAGTTCAAAATATAATCTCATTAAAAATGAAAAAGTTGAATATAAATATTCAATAATATAATCTCATTAAAAATGAAAAAGTTGAATATAAAATATTTATAGAATATAAAGCAGGAGATTGAATAGTCAAAAGTAGTGATTTGAAAAATATTTAAAAAACTTTAAACAAATTTGGCATATATATATAAAACTTTTCCAAAACCAATGGATTGTTAGTACATTTAGATTTTGTATATATATACTTTTCCAAACCAATGGATTTTTAGGACATTTAGATTTTAAAACTACACATCAACATGGTGTTTAAATCAAAAGCTACTTTATAAAAAGATTCAATCATGAAAGTGATACATATTTACAATAAAAGGATTATATACAATGAAAATGATTAGAGAGAAACCAAAAAAAATTAATAGATTATACTTATTACCTAGGCAAATAACATGTACATGACTCTTTAAACAATTTTGTTTCAATGGTTCCTATACAAGTTCATCTTATAGACTAATATGTTCTTTATTGTTCGAGAAATTTAGTTGGGAATTATTTAGGTTTATATATATAAACTATTGTGTTTTAGTAGTTGAGTTATTTTGTATAAAAGAAGTACTTAAAAGGGCCAGGTTTGATTAACTTAAAATTTCATTATTTGTAATAGGCCACAAATACAACAACAACATGAATGTTAATCATAATGGAATATGGAAAAAAATATTATCAATGGTTGGTCACTACATCATCAACATAATAAATCCAAAAAAAAACACCACACTCAACCATCCACCACACAATGGGGAACCAACCCCCCAAGATTTGAACCTAGTTCATCTTCATGATAACGACTCTAAGTTACCACTATACCACAACTCAATAAACTGTATATAATTAGTTTTTTTGTGTAATTTTATTTTATTATAGAAATTAGTGCTTCCTCCTATAGCGATGTGTTGGGTTTACCACAACTTGGAATTTTGGCATGTGTACTCTAGTGTGTGATATTTTGGGTTACTCCAAAAGTATTTTCACCTTAATGTGAGAACACTAGGTCTTCTATCTCCTTGGTGATTCTTCATGGACATAGGAATGGCTCAGTTTGGATGGATGATTAACCTTTATTAAAGTGTTGACATGGAACCCTTACCTAGGAGGTTGTTTCCCTTATCAACATGTTGACTAACACATTGGGTGCATATAATGTCAGATTCTGTTTCTTAATCAAGGGAGGTAGCTACCTAGGAGGAAGAGTGTTGGGAAATTCTAGGAGGATATTTTTCCATTGGGGCTTGGTACCATGTGATACCCACCTTGGATATTGGACACTTGACTCAAGGATGCTTAGGTGAGAAGTGTACTTCAGGGATTTTGGTGATGGACATGAACTCATGTTGAGGAGAAGCATTGTAGGTCTGTGAACACATTGAATACATGAGAGTAGCATTGGGAACATGTGAGAGGGCATGTGGGACATAGCTAGAGGAGTTACTTGCATGAGAACACTTGGATAGTAGACCACCATTGAAGAGGAAGTGTTAAACTAATATATTGTCGGAGAGCACACCATATTGGAGGAGGGGTGTTGAATCCAAGAATGTGACTTGGAAGGAATTCACTTTGAGGGTTGGGTAAACCCCAGTTTGAAACATATACATATTTGTATTGTAGATTGATCCATGTGGGATTTCTTTGTTGGTTACTTGTATGGACACACATCCTTATTTTATGGTACCTTACTCACCTACTTGTATATATAAGGGAGGATATAAATCTTGTATTGACTTGTCATCATGGTATTTTTTTTGTACTTTTCTTGGAGATGTTAGTATATCAAAAAACCTAGAAGATAGATGTTAAAATTCATGAGGAAAACCTTGTATAATGTAAGGGATAGAGAGAGAGAGAGATATCTTGGAATTTCTTGAATATATCACTCTTCTATGATGTTAGGGCTTGCTCTTGTGGTATTTAGGTTTTTTTCTATACATGTAAAACATTGAGAGGAGAATGGAACTGAAGATGATGATGGTTCTTATGACTCTTGTAGCACCAAGTTTTATACCCTGTTGGAAGACCAAGAGGCCAAATATAAGAGTGCATCCATGCAGCTAGGTTACACCTTTTGGCAAGGCGCTTTTGAAAAAACACAAAAATGTACCTCGATCGAGAAATTTTTAAACTCTCGATCGAGGGTTTAACAATACCTCGATCTATATTTTAAGAATACCTCAATCTAGGTTTCAAGACCTCGATCTAGGTTTTAAAAAAACCTTGATCTAGGTTTTAAGACCTCGATTGAGGTTTTAAGGTTGCGATCGAGGTCCTTGTGGAAAAAAAATTATAAAAAGAAGTTTAAATGGTAGCTCGATCGAGGGTTTAATAAAACCTCGATCAAGATTATTTAAAAACCTCATTCGAGGGATGTTAATACCTTGATCGAGCTCAATACCTCGATCGAGGGCCTAGAAAACAGAGAATTATCCCTCTTACAAGAAAATCAATGTTTCTCTGTGTCTTCTAGGGGTGTAAACCCTTCCATTCATGGCACATAACTGAGCATAGTTCATACCGATAGATTCATCATCGAATCCTCTATCCATTGAGGTATCATGCATGCGTTTTGGAATTCATATGGTTTTTTTTAATTACTTCTAAAACTTACACTTAGAAAACCTCACAACAACTTCGAAGCAGCTCAAAGAAAAATATGCAGGGTAAAAAATACACATCCAAAAATTTCTTAAAAATGCACATCCCACACATCGACGCGTCCTCTTCAAAAAGGTATCTTTGGCTTTTCGATTTTTAAAAATAGTGAAAAAAAAGCTGGGATGGACACACATGTGTATAAAATGATGTTGAAATAAGATGTGGTCACTTTCGAAAAATAATAAATAATTGTATATTGTGAAATAAATTAAAAAACAAATATGTAGACCACAATGCATTTTGTGTAGTTCATGCTCATATATATATATATTAAATTATTAATGTATGATTGAATTATTGGGGTTGGACATGAGCCACTTATTAACTTCTTCAAAATTTTAAGGTCACAAAGCTCAAGAAATGTGAAATTTCACACATTAAATGACATCGAAATATTTTTAAAAAAATATCATTGGGAAGCCAACATAATATTCTACAATTTGTTCTTTTACTGGAAGTCGAAATTCACATGGGATATATACGTTTCGAGGGCTTCTATCTAGCACATAAGTAAAAACTGAGGTTTTCATCTCCAAATTTGGCCAAAAAGTGTTACCCACTTTCATGGAATCACCCATAACACCTTGCATGATTTTTGGGACTTGTTATTTTGGGATGTAATCCTAGGGAAAGATTGTGGAGTTATTTTATTCTTGATGTTCCATGGATCTCTTGGTCCTTGTGATGAAGCAAGAGTTGAATATCTGGTATTTGAGGACTTAAACCCTTGGATATATATGTAGATTTTAAAGCTAGTATTAGAGTTTCCTTGCCATGTAATTGTGTGATATGCAACATTGATCATGTTTGAAAACCCTAAATAAGACAACCATGCTAATGTTGAGAGATTGTGTTATACAAGATTCTTGTGAAATCCAAGGAGGACTTTCAACTATGGATTATTGCTTGTTTCTAGATCTTTGATGGTGGCTAAAATGTCCCTAGATAGGGTTTTTGGAGATCATTTTGAAGATTGTACCAACTTTATTAAAAAATTGTGGTATGTACATGTATTTCATGTGTGTGTGTGTGTGTGTGTGTGTGTGTGTGTGTGTGTGTGTGTGTGATTGAGAGATAATTTTCCATCTATCCAATACTTGTGTATTTGCATATTTGATTTCCAATTATCATTGCCTTCATGATTTGGTAATTTATAGCACTTGTATGTCTTGTTGATTTGACATAAGTCAAGGATAAAACTGTTAAGTGATTTGACAAACATCTTGGAGATAATAGGGAAGCTTTACTATTGTAAATTATGTTGTAGTAAAGTGAATTTTACGTCAGGTTTATGCTTGGAAAAGTGTTCCATAAGGGCCAAAACATGTTGGCATATGTTTGGTATCTTTTCTCTTGGAATGCCTAGTGTGTTGAGTTGAAGTGTGATGAAAATAATTTCATTTTTTTCTATTGTAAACTAAGATTTTATATCATCCCTAAGGATTAAGTTCACTGTAACGACTAGATATCATAAACATCCGTGTTGTTGAAGAAGTGTCCTAAAACACAATTTTATTAATAGGGAAAAAATTACAAAGAGGAATGAGGACTCAAAACCTATTAACCTTTCCTTGAGAAAGAGGTAGTTTATATAGCCCAAATCTAAACTAAATTTTAGAAAGACAACCAATCACATGAGTATGATAGGTGTCCTTTATATAATAATTTAGATGTCCTTTATATAATAAGTGAAATTTATTATATCAAAAGGCTTGAAAAAATTATCTTAAATTTGAACTTTAGATGTATAGAATAGAGGCATGATGATGTCTTTGATGATGATACATCTGATGAAGTGGTCATTGGTGTGACATGATTAGTCTTTGATTAAAATAAAGGATTTTGTCTAAATTTATTGCTAATTGATTGTTGATCAATAAAGTAATTGATGATTTTTGAGTTTCACTAAGATCCTATAAAGTTTTTAGGAGCCATAAATATCATATGTTTCTAGGCTAAGATTATTTGTACTTTTCCTCTACTAAACAATTGACTATTGTTGTTTGTATTTTGTAATTCCAAGATACTACTAGTAAAACCATATTCATTAAATAACATGAAGTTGACATTATATCGTCAATGCCACTTGAAAATTTGACATTTGAATATCCAAGAAGTGTAAATTTTTTGTTCTTTTAAAGAACGAAAGCATATTTTGTACCTTGGGTGTAATTTAGTACCCTTTTTACTAAATTCCAATGGATTTACCTTGGTTTTAACATAAACATTGGATGCATGTTAACTAAATATGGAAAATCTTGTCAAATAAATGACTCTTCCAATCAATTGCATATACCTTGTATTGTTTACCAATTCCCCCCTTCAAAATTTTAAACTTTCAAATTCTTCTCCATGGGAGTAAGAGAAATCGTATACTGTTCCAAATTTATTTATTAATTAATTGGCATACTTTGTTTGACTAAGGAATATTTGATTAGGATGTTGAGATACTTCGACTTCAAGATAGTATAAAAGTGTCCCTAAATAAATTATTTTGAAGCATGCTTGAAGTTTTCCCTTAACCTGTTTAATATTAAGTTTATTATTTCATGTTATTGTTAAGACATCAACATAGAGTACAAGTATCACCAAGTTCTTATATTTCATTCAAAAGTAAATAGTATCTTCCAATTCACTTCATCGAAAACCCACCATTCGTAGATAATCATCCATTTTAGCATATCAAGATCAAGAATCTTGTTTCAAATCCTTCATTAGTTTCCATACTTTATGGTATTGTCCTTCAACTTCAAATCCTTTTGGTTGAATAATGAAAACATCTTCATATGACGATTCATCAAAGAACTTTTAGTATCCATTTGATGTAACTAATTCCAACCATTTTATGTAGCCACATTAATAACCGTTCTTTGTTGTTTCATGTAGTTATGGGTGCAAATGCTTCTTCATAATCAATATCTTTCTATTAAGAAAAACTTTTGGAGATGAGTATTTCTTTGCACTTGTCAATTTTACCATTAGGTTTCTACTTTATTCATTAAACTCATTTTCATCCTATGGGTTTAACATCCACCTGGAAAATCAATGAATTCCAAGTCTTATTTGCAAGTATTGTATCATAATCATTAATCATTTCTTCTTGTCATTATTTATGTCTAACTTCTTTTCAAACAATCTCAGGTCTAGAGGAAGCAAGAGTGAATAATTAAAATTAATTATGTAATAAGATGGAACTCCTAGTCCCTATTTTATTTTCATTGGGATGGACTTCTCTAAGAAGTTATGTGTCCCACTTTTACCTATATTGTTGATCTTGTACTATTGAAGTTTTTGCATTAGACCTATCCTATAACGTATCATTAACTAGACTCAGAATCCTATATTAGAGATTTTTTGTTATCATAAGAACTAATATATGAAGAATAATTTGATGAAGAACTATTTTTGGAAGAAACAAGTACTTTTCATCCTAATATAGTTGGACCCTTGATTTCTTTTTGAAAGTAGTGTTTCCCTTGGTTTTTTAAAACTCTAAATGACTAAGGAGATGATTCAATCTTAATGAATTTTTTACATTCAGTTTCATAAAAAATTACATCTCTACTGATAATGAATTTACCATCTAAGATCAATTGATATTATTTCTTTTCATTAGAATATACAATAAAAATTCATTTCATACTTCAATTTTCCAACTTAGTCCTTTTCTCCTTAGGGACTAAGGCAGAACATGTTGATCCAAAAACCGTAAGATTATTTACCTTTGGATTAAAACCATACCAAGCTTCATAAGGAGTTTGTATATCTAAAGTTGATGTAGGTGATAAATTGTTTTTGATAAACTGTAGCATGGATTGCTTCAACTCAATATTATATGCTTAGCCATTTGAATTACAACATAGAGCTTGACATTCCCATGAGAGTTCTACTCATCCTTTTAGTGACTCCATTTTGTTGGGGGGTATAGGAATTTGTTAGTTGCTTCTTAATTCCACAATCATTGAATTCAATTGAAGTGAATTCATCTCCATTATTTTTTCTTAAAGTTGCAATTTTTTCTTTAGTTTCATTTTCCACCATGTGTTGAAAATCCCTGAACTTTTCAAAATCTTTTGACTTTAATTTTAAAAGTACACCCATGTCATTCTAGTAATTGTCATCATAGAAAAGTACAAATTAGTGAAATACACTAAAATATAGTTACACTTGACCACATATATCACTATGAATCAATTGTAGACACCTTGTTGATCTCCATGAGTTGGTTGGAAAAGATTCCCACCTTTCCTTTCCAATAATGCAAGCTTTACACTCAGAAATTTCTCTCTTGAAAGTCAGAAAACCATATAACAAATCTTGAGACATAAATTTTAACAAACTCTCAAAAGTTTAAGTGACCAAAGAAAAAATTCCAAATCTAAATGATAAATTTCTTAATTGACTACTCCTGCAAAATCATGTTTTTTAGGGATAACATTCCCCTTAATTCTAATAAGATCTCGTCTTCATATCCTATCGTCATTATTTTCAAATTGTATTTTTTGTATTAATCTTAACCAAACCATCTTGGATGATAATTTTATGTCCAACTTGTCGGATTGATACCAAGGATAACAAATTCTTCTTAAATGTAGGTACAAATTAAACAATTGTAAACCATTTTCACCATTTTTTGGAAGAAATATTTTAATTAAACCTTTTTCTTGGGGAATATTAATTGTATCATCAAATAAATGAATATTATTTACCTAAAAATATTAATAACTATATTTATATAATCCTTGGGATGTGTCATATGTTGATTAGATCCTATATCCAAATTCCAAACATCTTCAAATGAATCACTGAGTAAATTGTGATTATAAATTAATGTTATTGAATCAACATAATGTACTATTGTAAAAGCATATTCATATTATTCATTCTTATAGTCTTGATCCTCTGCAATCAATTATTGCTAGCTCACTCGGTTAAGGTGTAGGTCTTGTCAGCAATGCGACCCAAGTTCAATTTTATTTAGGGGTGAGCTAGTTGGGAGAAGACACCCAAAATCCAACCAGTTGAGGTTTGGTGTGTCTCGGGTCAGGTGTGAACCCCATGTGATTTTGAAGGTTTAGATTCCCTTGTGTCACAGTTTCTTAGACCAATGGCCACTCCTGCAAGTCAGGAATATTCTAGCAAACAAAACAAAACAAAAGTTCTTAATCCTCTAAATAGTGAGTTGATGGAGTATACTTTGAAGTTAATCTAAATTTTGGATTTCTTAAAATTTGGTGATCGAGAATTATTTATTAAGTAATCCAATTCATAATTTCCCATGTTTAAACATCTTTTATGATTTCTTTGGTCGAGATGACTATCTCTTATTGATTAGGCATTATAATTGGGAGGATTCTTATTACTTTGAATTTTTTGTTGATTATATTTGATATATCCTCTACTCTAACCATGAACTCTACGATGGCCCCTATTAAAATATTGATTCATATAATTTTCAAAGTTTCATGTACCTCTTCTTCTAAAACGCTCTCTTTATATGTGTTAGTGAATGGAAGACCCTCTCCATATTACTTTTGTTTTCCAAATTATTTATTGTGTTATCATATAGATTACAAAGTGAAAGAAAAGTTGTAGTTGTTAAATTATTAGTGACATTTAGAGTTTTCAAAAAAATATTATAATATGGAGGAAAATCATTAATCAAATAGATTTCTAAAAACTATCTTCAAGTTTAAGAAAGCCACCCTTGATGATTTCTGGATAAATGTTCTTTATCCTTGAAATGTATTCTAACAGATCATCACCAATATTAGCTAATATTTGTTGAAGCAATTTCATTCATAAATTTACTTGTTCTAATGTAGGAAGTGTAGCAAAGAGTTTGTGAAATTGATTCCAAAAAAACAAGCATCCATAGAATTATAAATTTAAACAAACATGTGTTAATTTATAGAAGATCAAAGCAAATAAAGTTTTTTTTCATATCTTAATCGCCATTTAGATAAAGGAGTAGCATCATTGGGCTTGGTTGGAGGATTAGCACCATCACAAAAATCACACCATAATTCATTGTAAATCAAATTTAACTGCATGCGGTGACTCCAAGATTTGTAAATATTGGGGCCATCCAACTTATCTAAATCAATGAATAAGTTTATTAACTTAGAAATTTTTAGTGATGGTAAATTTTGAAGTTTTGAAAACAAATACATACTATGAAAGAGAGAAAAAATGAACCAAAAAGGAGATCAAACACTCCAAGTGAAAAAAAAAACACTTTTACGGGCTTGGACTTGACCCTCTAAAAGTATTGTCAAAAAGAGAATTTGATAGAGTTTTGCACTAGACTCTTATCAATCTCTTGATATCAAGATTAAACAATAAGTGATTTTTCAAAGATCACACTCTTGTATACAAATTAGATAGTATTCCTTTAAATAGTGTCAAACATTCAAATTTGACAAATCTTCAAGAAAAATTAAATGGGCCTTTATTGTGCACGAACAATAGAATATACCTGTTAATCCCTAAATGTTGGGAACATTCCCCCCTATAGTGGGGCACATTACCCATTATATTATGGTGTATTACATATTATGGGTGTCGGCATGGGTCTATTAGTTTTTATTGTACACATTTGTCTCTTATATATAGGAAGAAGACAATTTTCATTTGTATCTTGTCTTGTCTTATGTACTGAGTACATTGTGTAAGGAGGTTCCTCCCTCAAAGAGAATTGATATTCATAAATATTATTCATTATTAAGGCATGGATTAATTTATTCTTGTCTATTTATGTTATTTTTATGTTATTTCTGGGACTTGGTTGCATAACATTTGGTATCAAATCTCTTTCCTCAAGATTGGTTTCTTCAAAACAAGTGAACTTGGAATTTTCATTATAAATTTGTTTCTACAATGATTTAGACATCGAAACGCAGAATTCACTCCCAAAATAGGTCGAAGAATATGTG
This sequence comes from Pseudotsuga menziesii, assembly GCA_001517045.1. NCBI lineage: Eukaryota > Viridiplantae > Streptophyta > Pinopsida > Pinales > Pinaceae > Pseudotsuga > Pseudotsuga menziesii. The sequence continues at coordinate 739,118 of LPNX010637521.1, read as the reverse complement.
GTAAAAATTTGAGATATTCTTTTATTACTTGCTCGACATTATACCTTCAAGAAGTTTGGGTTTCTGACTATCCCAAAAGCTAGTCTTAAATAGGTGTTCTAGGGAAAATTGTTATATCTGGCGAATATGAGATTTAAACTGAGTGAGACCTATTTCATAAAAAAAAATACCAAATTAATTGTGATATATTTTTCAGAATCATCTACAAAATATTGGACATGTGGCATACCATACAATTTCACTCTTTTGAAAGGACAAAAAATAAGAAGTTTTGGTATATTTGCTATAAATTTTTATTAGCATATACAAATTGCATAAGAACTATTGCATCAGAAAAAATACATACCATAGTACTCACGGTAGGTTTTTTATCCTTAGATACAAAATATTGGACACATGACATACCGTACAAGTTCGCTCTCCTGAAAGGACAGAAAATAAGAAGTGTTGGGACATTTGCAATAGCATTCCACTAGAGAATATAAATTAGGTGATACCTATGGAATCAAAAAGAGGACATATAAGGATATAATAGTATGAATTTCCAAACCCATAGGAGCAAAAATTCCAATTTTAACTTAGTTCCAAGTCGGCCCTAAAATAGTCCTCCAATCAAGGTTTGAAAAAGTGTTATGGGGAAAACGGTCATATCTATGGCATGTGAAATCCAAATTGAGTGAGACCTGTTGTATCTGAAGGAGGACGAAACAAGATATCTAAGGTATATTTTTTGGGCTCGTGTCAGAAATATTGGACACTTGGAATACCATACAAGTTATTTCTTATGGATAGACCAAAACTAAGAAGTGTTGGGATATTTGCAATAACTTCTTACTGGAGCATCTGAATTAGGTTATACCTATGAAAATGGAAAGAGGACACATAAGGATACAATAGGTCAAAGTTTCATACCTAGAGGATCTGAAATTTTAAATTTATCTCAATCCAAGTTAACCATAAAACAATCTTCCAATCAAGGTTTGAAGAAGGAAAATCTATAGTTCAAGCAGTGATATATCGCATAGAGCACCAGCAAGTAGTTCTCCAAATACTGAATATGTCCAAAAAAAGGATGAAATAATAGGTAGATCAACATCACAACCAAAGGAGTTTTGAAGAAGGAAAAATAATATGCGAACTTGAAAAAATCATTGAAACAAGGACCAAACAACTACGAAATCAAGCTATTATTGAGTACCTCATCAAGTGGAAGAACTTACTAGCTACATATTTGACATGGGAAGATGAGTCCCTCATACAAATGCATCCACAACTACCCAAGCGTTGAGGAAAACACTTTTATGAAGGGGAGGGACATGTTAATCCCTAAATATTGGGCACATTTCTCCTTGTAGTGTGGCGCATTACCCCCTATATTGTTGTGCATTACATATTATAGACGTCAGCATGGGTCTATTAGTGGGTATACTAGTTTTTATTGTACACCTTTGTATCCTAAATATAGGAAGGATATATTTTCATTTGATTCATCATTGTATTGTGTCTCATCTCATGTATTGAGTAGATTGTGTAAGGAGATCCCCCCCTGTTGATTTATTTGTAACTTCGGAATGTATTCACTTGTATATTTTATGTATTGTACCCCTATGTTCCTATCAAGAAGTATCTGTAATGTAATTGAGTCATGTCATACCCCGATGTTCCTATCGGGAGAATCAATAATGTAAACAAGTCATGTAAAGTCATAGAGTTTATCCCTCCTAGTTGATCAAGGGTTAAAGTCCTCACAGTTGTGGGGCACCAGGGTTATTAGACTCTCCTAGAGAAGTCGGCCCTGGTAAGTTATTTTCAAGTAAAAAACTAGTATAAATAAAGAGTCTTGAGTGAGACACTCTATTTATCACACAGTCATTCACACTCAGTTGTAGTGCATGAGTGAGAGAGAAGGAGTTGGGATAAGAGAGAGAACATATATCAAAGATCATCTTACTGTCTTTGGGTTTTACTGCTGCTATTGGTGCTTATTATATCTCCGAGGAAGTTGCGGCGTTTTCTCCTTTATGATTTCCCTGAGGAAAATCTTTATGTCTATTGTCTATTGTGATTGATTGTTGTGCATGTTATTCTCTCAGATAATATCCTAAGATAATACTATTATATTTTAACATTTAAGCTACCATTATATTAGGATCTTTAACTGAGAGAATAACAAGCACAACAATCAAACACTAGAGACAATGAACAAAGTTTTTTTCCTCGAGGAAACCACAAATGGAGAAAACCCTACAAATTCATCAGAGATAGAATCAACACCAAAAGTAAAACCCCAAAACAGTAAGATGATCTCCCAATAGCAGTAGCCTCTTTCTTTCTAGCCCCAACAACTTCTTCTCCCTCAGCTATGCACTACAACTGAGTGTGAGTGAGTGTGTGATAAATAGAGAGGCTCACTCTCTATTTATACTAATTCTCGACTTGACAATAACTCACTAGGGTCGACTTCACTAGGTGAGTCTAACAACCCTAGGGTCCCAGAACTGTAGGGACTTTAACCCTTAAACAATAGGAGGGTTACCCACATTGACTTGGCATGACTTGTTTACATTATAGAAACTCTCGATCAAAACATCGGGGCATGACATGACTCAATTACATTACAAGCACTTCCCAGAATAAACATCGGGGTACAATACATCAGAAATACAAGTGAATACATTTCGAAGTTACAATTACATCAACACTCCCTCTTAACTAGGAAGGTATTCTCTCGACACAATTTATCAGCACAAGTCTTCTTCTCTGTATCATCTGGATCATCATTGAGTCCTCATCATCTTCAAGTCATCTTCATCCAGATCTGGATCATCTCTAGTTCTGGAACATCTTTGCTGGATCATCATCACGGGTGATATCTCTTGATTCTTCTCGTCATAGGAAGTTCTACGGAGCCAGCCCTTTTTCATGTTGGTTGTAGGCCTACCCTCCATGTAGGTCTTTTCCAGCAATTATATATGACCCTAAGTTAGAATGGCCCACCCAACACTATATATAATCATGTAGGAACCAATCCTATAATCACATCAGAAAGGCACGCCCAGTACTCACATATGACCATGTGGGAACACATCCCACAACCCTGTCAAAAAGGCCCATCACTCACATCTGACAACCAATGTCAGAAAGGCCCAGCACTTACATTCAACCATGAGAGGAACCAATCCTCCATGCCAAAAGGGCTCTACACTTACATCTGATCATTGTAGGAACCAATCCTACAATCGCCTCAGAATGGCTCTGCGCTTACATCTGATCATTGTAGGAACCAATCCTACAATCACCTCAGAATGGCTTTGCACTCACATTTGATCATGTAGGAACCAATCCTACAGTCACATTAGAATGGCCCTCATTCCCAGACTGATCTTTCCTAGTAAATGACCAGTTGCCTCCATTCCAAGAATGGCATTCAGCGCTTATATCTGATCATGTAGGAACCAATCCTACAGTCACATCAGAATGGCTCAGCACTCACATCTGACATGGAAGGAACCAATCCTCTCACCATGACAGAATGGCTCAGCCCTTACATTTGACCATGGAAGGAACCAGTCCTCTCACCATGTCAGATTGGCTCACGGACTCATCACTTCCCTTTGGATGTAAACTCGATCTAGATAACACCAAGCTTCTCCTTGAAGTACTCAAAATTCACTTTGGCTAATGGCTTTTGTCAACACATAAGCTATCTGTTCATCTGTCACAACATACTAGAGCTTCACTGCTCCCCTTTGCACCATATCCCTAATATAGTGATACTTGATCTCGACATGCTTCGACTTGTCATGGAACACCGGGTTCTTTGACAACTTCACACAACTCTGGCTGTCGCAATGTATACAAGTAGCATTCAACTGGAGATCAAATAAATCAGACAGCAGCTTCCTCAGCCATACTGCCTCACAACTAGCTGAACAAGCTGTGACATACTCTGCTTTAGCTGTACTCAGTGCCACATAGGATTGCTTCCTGCTAAACCAAGAGATCACACCTGATACGACACTGAAGAAACACTTTGAAGTGCTCTTCCTATCGATGGCACTGCTTACCCAATCTAAATCAACATAAACCTCTAGGTTAATCTTTTGATTCACCTAATACTTGAGCCCATAATCAACTGTACCCCTTAGGTACCTAAGAATATGCTTTGCAGCAATCAAGTGAACATGTCTTGAATATATGAGTAACTGGCACAAGGTGTTCATAGCAAAGAAAATATCTGGTCTCGTGTTCCTCAGGTACATTAAGGACCCAATCATCTGACGATACATTGTAGCATCAACTGCTTCTGATTAAGCATCACTCAATAGCTTCAAGTTCGATGCCATAGGTGTGTTCATGGCCTTGTAGTCCATCATCCCAAACCTCTTCAATATCTCTACTACATACTTCCCTTTTTCGAGGGAGATTCCATCTGCATGCTACCACACCTCCATGCCTAGAAAATAGTGCATCATACCCAAGTCCTTCATTTTGAACTCAGCAACAAGCTTCCTCTTTGTATCAGCAATCAACCCATCCATACCTGTTACAAACAGATCATCTACATATAGTAGGAGTATCACTGGGTTACCATCTTCAACCTTGTAGTAAAGGTTGGAATCTGCTTTACTTTTGGTAAAGCCCAAACTAGATAGAAAGCCATCAATACTGCTATACCATGTCCTGGGTGCCTATTTCAAACTGTACAAGTCTTTCTTCAATCTACACACATTAGACTCCATGTCATGTGTCTCAAAATCGAGTGGCTGCTCTACATACATTTCCTCTTCCACTACACCATTCAAGAAAGCAGTCTTGACATCCATTTGGTGTATCTTTCATTTCATCACTGCAACCAGAGCAAGCAATGATATGATGGAAGTGTATCTAGCTACAGGTGCAAAGGTTTCTACATAATCTATTCCTTCTTTCTGTGAGAAGCCACAAGCCATGAATATTGCTTTATATTTCTCTATGCTGCCATCTGCAGCATGCTTGATCTTGTAGATCCATTTAGAAGTTACAACAAACTTCCCTTCTGGTCTTGGGACAACATCCCAAACATCATTCTTCATGATCGATTGATACTCTTTGATCATAGCATCCTTCAATTCTTTCCTTTCTGCAGCTTCTTCATAGTTGGAAGGTTCTTTATTGATAAATTCACATAATAAACCTACATACCCAGAGTAGGACCTGGTCATCTTTATTTCTCTGTGATTCTCTTCTAGAGACCCATATCTTTCTACACCTTGGATAGAATCTTGTACCCAAGTAGGTTTCCTATTGTGAGGATTCTTCTCTTGAGGTGGATCTACAGGTTCTTGAGTATCTTCATTCATGGTTGTGTCATGAATTTTGGGTGCTTCTGATTCTTCAGGATCTTCAGCAGGTCTCTTTCTGGATTTGTTGTAAGTTGAGTATTTGTAAATGTTACATCCCTACTGATGTCAATATTCTTGAATCCTGGAAAGTATATTCTGTAAGCCTTCGAGCTTTCAGAGTATCCCACAAATATACCCTTCTGTCCTGAAGGATCTAACTTTGTCCTCTTTTCTTTTGGAATGTGTATGTATACTGGACAGCCGAATATTCTGAGATGGTTGACTTCTGGTTTCTTGCCGGAAAAGACTTCTTCAGGTGTCTTTTTCTCAAGTACTCTATGTGGAGTATGGTTTTGTATATACACCGATGTTCTGGCAGCTTCTGCCCATAGATGCATGGGAAGATCTTGATCATGAAGCATTGCTCTTGCAACTTCCATGATCATTCTATTCTTCCTTTTTGCAACCCCATTCTATTGTGGATTATATGGAGTGGATAACTCCATCTTAATCCCTAAATCTTTGCATAACTCTTTGAATTCATTTGATGTGAATTATCTACCATTATCTGATCAAAAGGTCTTGATATTGTTTTCTGTGTGGTTCTCGATCAAGGCTTTGGATTCCTTGAAGTTGCTGAAAAATTCATCTTTGTTCTTCATAAAGTATATCCATGTCTTCCTGGAAAAATCATCAATAAAAGAAACATAGTATACATACCCACTTAAATAACTGGATGACATTGGACCACATACATCGGAGTGAATGATTTCAAATATTCCTTTTTCTTTGCTTTCACTACTTGGAAATGTCTTCTTTGTGTTCTTTCCTTTCACACACCCTTTGCAGACTCCTTCATGTTTTTCTTGAATTTCTAGAAGACCTTCAATAACTTTTCTTGCAAATGGTAGTGCTCTGTAGTGCACATGTGCAAGCCTTCTATGCCAAAGTTCATTTGGCTCTACTGTGTCATGGACCAAAGCTTGTTCTGGATGGTTCTTGAATTTGTATAATCCTCTTTCTTGTTCTCCAATTACTATTGCATCGTCAATAGTCTTTCCTCTTGGCCACATGAGGACTTTGCCATCTACAAATGAAACTCTCATGCATTTTGCATCCAGTGCCAATATGGAGAGAAGATTATTCTTTAGTCCTGGTACAAACAAGACATCCTTCATTTTCATAGACTTTCCAGAGTCTAGCTTGTAGGAGGATTCACCACTACCTTTTATGGGATATTGGTAGTCATCCCCAAGTTTCACCTTATGGGGTAAATTATGTTCGTATAGTTTCTCAAAGTATTCCTTGAGTCCTGTCATGTGTTTAGAAGCTCCACTGTCAATAAGCCAATCTTTACTGCCATGAGTGATAGTTTCCATGAGAGCGGATATCAGAACATATTCTTCATCACTTGAAGAGTCTTCACTTTCTTGTTTTACTTTCTTCCTAGGAGGATCGTCATCCTCAGTAGTATGAGCATGATGTCTTCTTTTGGAGTTCTTCTTCTTCTTGGATCCACTCTTATTCATGGGAAAATTTCTAGCAAAGTGTCATATTTCATCACATGTATAACATCTAAGTTTGGATGGATCCCCTTTTACAAAATTATCTGTCTGATGAGAATGCTTACCTTGGTGATGATGATTTTCCCTTCTGCCTTTCTTGGAGTGTACAGTGAGAGCTTGATCTTCACTTCCCATCTTTTCTTCTCGAGTTGTTATTCGAGATTCTTCTTGTGAACATTCTTCCCACAGTGTACTAAACTTGATTAGCTTCTTCCTAGCACAGATTCCTTGGATGAAAGAATTTCATGACCTAGGGAGACCATTCAAGGTTGTCATCACAATTTCTGCATTCTCCACTTCTTCAGCTACTGCTTCAAGTTGTTCTTTGATTTGGGAGACCCTTGTAAAGTATGACTAGATGTTCTCCTCATTCTGGATCTTTACATTCTTCAACTGGTTCCTTATAGTCATCTTTCGGTTTATGTTCTTCCCTTAAAATAGTTTGGTTAGGGCATCAAACATAGCTTTAGGTGTCTTGAGGGAGGACACCTGTGGTATGAGGTGATCCTTAATTGAATCAGAAATAATTCTCTTTGCCATAACCAAATTCTTCTTATGTAAGGCCTTAGCCTCATCTTCCTGTCGAACTGGAACCTCCTCATTGATGTAGGAGTCCAACTCATTTTCTTCCAGGACCAGGGAGATCCTATACTTCCAGGCTCGAAAGTTATTAGCTCCCTCAAGCTTTTCATCAAGCTTGGTATGATGAGACATATTAACTGAGAACCTCAAATGGAAATACAAAATATTTAGATCTTACCAGGTCAAGATGTTGGATCTGGATTTGGAGCTGAATTTTTGCAATGTTGGTTCAGGAGAAGATTAGGGTTTTACTTTCTCAGAGTTTTGTCCAACCAAATTATTTGATCTTGATCTATAAACTTCGATTTTGAGGAGGAGATCAATCCAGGATTAGGCTCACTCAAAAATTCCACTTCTGTGGAAAGCCCTAACTTCCGGCAGTAGTGTCAGGTCCAAAACTAAAAAAGCTCAGAATTAGATTATGTTTCGATAGAAAGATGTGCCCTAGGGAGGAGAGTCAACCAAACCTTCTTTTTCTAAAAATCTATGGAGAGAGATCCAAAAAGTAGGAATCCCTAGTTTCCGCAGCTGCACAGTGTCTTCTTCTCAGGTTAGCTCTGATACCATGTTAGATTTTAACATTTAAGCTAGCATTATATTAGGATCTTTAATTGAGAGAATAACAAGCACAACAATCAAACACAAGAGACAATGAACACAATGTTTTTTGTTGGGGAAACCATAAATGGAGAAAACCCCGCAACTTCCTCAAAGATAGAATCAACACCAAAAGTAAAACCCCAAAACAGTAAGATGATCTCCTGACAGCAGTAGCCTCTTTCTTTCTAGCCCCAACAACTTCTTCTCCCTCATCTATGCGCTACAACTGAGTGTGAGTGAGTGTGTGATAAATAGAGAGGCCCACTCTCTATTTATACTAATTCCTGACTTAACAATAACTCACTAGGGCCGACTTCATTAGGTGAGTCTAATAACCCTAGGGCCCTGAAACTGCGAGGACTTTAACCCTTGAAAAATAGGAGGGTTACCCACATTGACTTGACATGACTTGTTTACATTATAGAAACTCCTGATCGGAACATCGGGGCATGACATGACTCACTTACATTACAAGCACTTCCCGGAATAAACATCGGGGTACAATACATAAGAAATACAAGTGAATACATTCTGAAGTTACAATTACATCAACAAATACTATCTAAATTGATAAAAATCTAAAACCCCCTCGAAGAGGATTTCTATTCATATCTATTATTCATTATTAAGGCATGTATTACTTTCATCTTGTCTATTTTTTTTATTTTTATGTTATTTATGGGACTTGGTTGCATAACAATACCCCCCTAAACATTAGTATTCATACACACTTCACAATTTACAACACTACAAAGTATATCATTCTAATACCAACTAATTAAGCTAAAACAACCATTTACACCATACTTGACTTATGATAATAAAAAACAACATGTGCACCAAGTACATAAGCCAAACTATTTTATAAAAGGTTTCTCATCACTTTTGTAAAATAATGTGTACATGCACTATAAAAATAATGAACCTCTACTTGTTTGTTTTGTAGTGAATTCAATGTATGCACTTATAAACCAATTCACCATTTAAAATTGATGCTAGATTTGTTGGATCTCGTTGATAAGGAGATCATAGAAGCAATAAAGTCTATGGCTATAGTGGTTGTGGCAATCTCAACCAATATTCTAAATAACAAGGATGAGGAAGTCCATTCTTGTGATAAAGAGATAGAAGTATTTGATAAATTCCAAAATATGAGTGCAAATTTTAAGAGTTGTGAGGTGATTGAGGTCACCTCCTTCTTATCGCTTATCAGAAGCTCAACATTATTGAAATATTGTCTTTCCCATTAATGAGATCTCATCTCCACAACAAAATTGTCATCAATATGTCTCTCTTTAACATCACACAATATTATCTTTGTGTAGATTCTACCATAGAACAATATTGGGATTCATGGCATTCATCTTCTAGCATTCGATCTAGAAACCATGTTTTCATCCCTTGGTTCTATCAAATTTGAGGTTCAAATCGCAACTTCAAGTCCGTCTCTTTCATATCATGGCTCCAAATTTGAGTGATATATTGAAGTTGTGGTGACTTTTCCTTTGTGGCTGGAAGATTCAGTGCATAAATTTCAAGATTGTAGGGTATGGATTTTCCTTTATTCAGTGCATCAAGTGCGGCTTGGTGTGATCAACCATGGGAAATAACAAGGGAATTCCATTGAATATGGGAGTTGTCATAGCCAAAATAGTGAATTTGGATTGGATTCAAGTAAAGTGATCAATGTGACTTCACAGTATGCACATATCTGAATAGGTCATAATGGATCAACAAAAAGAGAAGTTACAAGAATGGAAGATGAGTGCAATAGGTTTTTCTTTTAATAGTTTTTATCTTTCTCTAGGATCATCACTATGAGAATTGAAAACCTTCTTTCAAATGTGTCCTTTCAAGTTGGTGCGCCTCACCCAAATTTTCCTTTCTGTAGATGGAAGATATATATTCAAACATTTTCAAATACGTAAGGAAAATAAAAGAATGGTGGAAGAATACATTATGTTTTTCTTTTGACAGTTTTGATCTTACTCTAGGATCATCTTCATAAGAATTGAACATAGAATTTATTCACTATAAAAAAAACTACATCTCCTAAAAATAAATTTTCAAACTTATACAAAGATCTGATGCAATTTTTACAAATTTCACCTCTAATAAAAATATAAAAAATCAGTGGATCTATGAGATTTGACAACTCATAAATTGCAAAGTTACAATAAAAATATTATATTCTAGCTCATCTACTTGTTTAACAATGTAGATCTGATAAAAAACAAGTTCTATCAATATTCCAAAAAATATTAAGATGAGAATAAATCTAATACAATAAAATTAATTGTTTAAATGATTATATTTTTTATCAAAATTTTCCAAAATAATTGTTACAATCAAAATAACATTTTTCTTATTGAATTGACAGCATAATTATCTCAAAATTGTTGTCCTTGAATTTGGAAAGATATCGATTGATGTTGTGTAGAAATCCTTAATTACCCAATTCATCACCAATCATTCCAACATCATTCACTATGGCTCTAATACCATGTTGAAGAAATGTCTTCAGACACGCAGTTTTATTAATAATAATGGGATTAAAACCTACTTAACCTCATTTTGATAAAGAGATAGTTCATATATCCCAACTATAAGCTAGATTTTAGGAACACAACCAATCACATAATCACATGAATATGATAAGTTGCATTTACATAATAAACTAGATGTTCTTATGATAATAAACTAGAATAATATAATTCCTTAAATACATTTAATCCTAAGAAAATACTTAAGACTATAGAACTTTAAGATTACGAGGCTAACATTTGTGAACTGAAATCTTTTATTTTTATTGAAAGTGGATGAATGCAAAATTTATATAGTATGTCCAAATATAATTGTAAATCCAACTTAGGAATAGTAGTGTTGTAAGGAGCTATGTCAAGTTTCAATCCTTTTTTCCACACACACAAAATGTTATATTTAATATTTCAAAGATTGAAATCAAAATATACATAGTATTGTCTTTTCAAACCTTATTACTCCTTTAGGACTCTACATAATGTCACAGGATCCAGTTTGTCACCTACTCACTTTTACTTACAATCTTCCTAGATCAACTAAGACCATTAAATGTGCATTCAAGCAATTAAAAAGATCCATACATAAGGATTTTATCATTTTCATCGCAAACAACTTTCCATTTCAATAATACAAACAAAACAAAACTCATAATAATAATAATAATAATAATATCGAGTGTTACCCCTATTTCAGATAGGGTGATTTTGTTCAATAGTTCCTAAGATGATATTTCTGGATTCATAATAGATCATTGGTCAAAGGTCCTTGAACTTTGTCAGATGGTCCACGTGACTTAATGTGCCTAGTCAGAGATAGTTCCTGGTCCTCTACTGATGTGATATCTCTAACCCTCAATTACTCTTAGCATGTTTTTTGGTATGACGCTATGTTAGCATGAGATGTTACTACATGTATGATTCTATAATGACTCATATACTTAAACCATTGCCCATTTATTAGTCTAACATTGTTGTTATTCTTCTTGCTTAATAAGTGTGTTATTACTAATATTGATGTGTACCTTGGTGAACCAAATCAAGTGATTTCATCCATTTCATAACTATTTGCATAGACATTTTTCATTTTGCCAACAAATTCACCCATCCCCTTCATTTTTCCCATTTATAAATGATTGTTCATTAGTAATAACCCAAGGTATCATTATTATTCCATCTATGAATGCCTCAAAAAAAGTCGAAAGAGTCTAGTACCATCAAGGATGATGTTGATAAATTAAATAGAGATGGAATGGAAAGTTATGGGAGATAGTCCCCTTAGAAATAGATGTGTTCTTTTGTCCCAGGTTATTAAAGACAAATCCAAATAAAAAAAGGACTAATCCAATGAAAGGGATAAATGAAATATCAAACGGAAAATAAGATAAAAGAATCACAATATGAAAGGATGGATGACCAATACAACACTTCCTTAGGAACACATTTGGAAAAAAACATCTAAAAAATCATAACTCTTGAAAGTTAAGGATAGACCTCTTCACTTCATGTACCCCCACTTGTATTAGGTAGTTGACTTGTGACTCTTACATGTAAAAGGTTTCTAAGGGTCACACCAATGTTAAACTAGATGAATACAAAATTATAAATCATTGAGTTGTTAGAAAATGTGTTTGTAATATCTTGTGTATTATTTTCATACTAAACTAACATTGCCTAAGTCTTAATGATGGCTTAACTTTGTACACAAGAGTGATATTATTTACACACATGCTATGAATTGATATGGTATTTTGGATTATTATTAGGAACTTATAATTGGAGATATACACTTGGAAATGATCATAGTTGATCTTCCTAGCACACTTGAGGGGGGCGTCACACCTTCTAGCACATTGGATACCCTTCTTTGGCATTCAAGAGGATTAGGGAGGTTTCTAGATCCTTCCTCTCACACATTTGGACCTAGAGCACCACTTTGGACCATGGCATGAAACTTGGATGATACTTGATGATATTTGTTGGAGGTAGAGATGGATCATTTGCTCACACATGTGGATCGATATGAGATTGTTTGAGGTTTTTTGGGAGGGAATCCTAGGGGTTGAAGTTTGGATTGTCCCTCCAACCACCATGTACCATTATTGAGACCATGTCTCACCTTGGGAGAATGTTATGCACCATTTTTAGGATTATCAGTGTCCCACATTATGATATTTTTAGACCAAGCATGTCAATTACTTGAGGGAGTGCTCTACTATTTTGAACCTTATTGTTGTATCTTGTTGATATTTGGTCCATTTTGTTGGATTTCCCTCACCTTTGGGCCTTATTTAGCCATTTTTAGGCCACTATCCTTGGAGGACCCTCTCTCTCAAGGATTTTATTGGATAAATGTGATTATTTTACGATTTTTTAGTCTAGCTGAGAAATTTTGTAGAATATATCTAAGGTTTTAGTAAATCTATTATTTCTTTTATTACAAAGGAAGTTGATATCTATCCTCTATATAAGAGAGCTCGCTTCTCATTGTCATGTGTTGTTATGATTAGATAATAATGCTATCATCTTTGCAAACTTTTATATTGTTCTCTTAGGGTTTCTTCACATGAATTTCAACTTGGTGGCATCGTAATTTGATGTAATCTTGTGTATTTTGGCATTGAAAGAATTTATTTATCTAGTCAATAATAAGAGTATTGTTACTCCATTGGTTGATCATACCTTAAATTTGTAGATTAATCAAAGTATCTGGCATTCGTAGGAGGGGTACTTGTGGATAGGTTAATGGTGATCTAGATAGATAGCTTGAACATGTAAGCTTTGATGCTACTCCTCCTTGGTAGCATTCGAGGGTAGCTTTGAATTGCTAAGGGTAGGAATTTCACATGCTTTTACAGGGATTTCGATCAAGCACATACACCCAAGGTTTTCAAAAAGGACATTCTAAGGCTCCATTCACCCAAGGGTTTGAAGGCACTACTTCCTAGCTTTCTAACTCTACAACTAAAAATATTTTCATTTTTATTTTTATTTTGTTTAAGGGTAATAACAAAAATAAAATTAGTTTAGGATTATTTCTCATTTTCCCTAGTTAATCTTATAGTTTAACCTTATTTTCTAAGGCTTAAATTTCACTTTTATTTTTGTTTTACGTTTACTGGTTTATTGTAGAAAAATAGAAAGAAAGGGCCCCAAATAGACTTCATTTCAATTTTTAGAAGGTTTTTCGTGTTAAAAATAATCACTTAAAAATTGTAAGTTAAAAATCTGTTTTTTATTATTATTATTTTCTATTGGTTTTAAGACGATAATAGCATATTTAAGGAATTATGGAAATTATTATAGCAATAACAATAATTTTTTAAATTTCTCTTAGATTTTTTAGTATCTATTTTTTTCAGATTTTGTGTAATTTAAATTTCTATATTTAAATTTGGGATTAAAATATGAAAACTTCTTAGTTTTCTTACTTGTTTCTTAAAGTACCTTGTTAAATTTCTAGAAATTTCTAAGTTTACTATATATTTCTACATCATATAACAACAAAATGTTGGTACTCATGTTTAGTTAAATATTGGTTTAGTATTGCATCTATCCTAGACATATTCATTGGTTGAATACTGATGCTTGTTAATTCTGGAAAATGGAAAATGTCTTGTTTAATTCTTAATGTTCTGTAGATTTCACATAATCAATACTAAGAATTTTTGGAATTTTATTGAATTTAAGTTTTACTATATTTTTTTCATTTCTTGTCCATATTGTTGGTATTATTTTCATTTTATTAAATCGTGGATTAATGAGTAAATATTATATGGTTAATTTTCTTGAAGTAATGAGGACACTAATTAAGACTAAGACCACATTCCCCAAACTTGGAGAAGCGATTCTAATCACTTCGAAAAGTCTAGTCTATTTAAATTTGGGTGACATATTGTTTCAAACATCTCTCAAGAGAGACCTCATTCAAATCCTAATTCAAGGTCTCTAATAAGAACAAGTGCTTTATATTGATAATATCACTTGGTAAATAGTTGATCTTAACTCATAGTAATGAAATTATTTGTTTAATGCATTTTACTTTCCAATTCTTGTGATCTATTACTATCTTTGTTTGTAAGTAGTTTAATGTTTATGGTTTATTCAATGCCCATAATTGAGAAAATATCCCAAGAGTATAATTTTTTAATCATTATAAATCTTAAGTAATTGAATGTTGAATTGGGAAACTAACTTAACAATTCACAATTCACACCTAAACAAATTGATATAATTTCACTTGGCTCTCCTTAAACATTAAATCTAATCAAACTATAGGAAATCCTCCCTTGTCCTTGAGAGATAAATTCAAAGAGGGAAGTTAATCACTAAGGTGGCAGTCATGCTTTCCTTCTAAAGTTGCACTTCATAGAACTAGTGGATTGAGACCTTTCTTCCAAAGTGCTAAATCAAGCTATCATCATTTTGGCACCATTGTTAGGCACACATCCATTTAACCTGAGCTTGAATGACACCTTAAAACACTTCCATAAGCCTTACCTAATTCAAATTTAAATTAGCTCATATGGAAACTCCACAAAGGAATGGAACCCTTGTTTCTTATACATTTTAGAGTCTTGTTGTTTGTAGGGAGAAAAAGAAACAATGTAAAGGAATTAAAGGTTCACCTTGGTGACTCCACACATTTTGTTATTGGTTTGAGATCTGCTCATGCATTCTTCAGATTAGATACCTTATATTTGAATATTGGAAGATGATATGGAATTTATTAATTAGACATGGATGTACAATTGGTTTGATCTATTGGATTTTTAGAGAATCCCAATATGTCCTAATCAATTTCATCGTGAGGATTGAAAGGAATACATTCTAAAATTTCTAAATGTGATGATTCGATTGAGTTGCATGTTGCATTGTTTATTGAAGATATTTCAACATTAAATGTGGTCCATGAATAAATCGAGATGAAAATCTTAAATATATCTTTTAGTTTTATGGATATTGATGTAAGAAATTGGTATATTGGGCTTCATAATGAAATAATATCCTCCTCACATATTTTCTCAAGATATTTTTTTGAAAAATGGGATCCTAGTCTTGTTGATCTTATTGTCATCCCACAAGAAAATTTTAAATGATTAATACCATTTTCCTAAAGGAGACTATGTTGAAGATCAAGTCCTTGGAGAGAAAACTTTAAGAAGAAATCCATCAAGATTCCTTTGAGGAAAACCCTATTGATGAGAGAACCTTCCATAATTTTCCTCGTGAGGATGAGGGTTTTGTAAGATTTAGTTCATATCGAAAAAAAAATTAGATAATCCACCTTGTTATGATTTTGAAAAATAAAATTTTGAAGACAAGTCCTTGTTTGATGCTGAGATAGAAAATGCATGGATTTCTCCATTTCATTAATAATTGGAAGCAAGATTTTAGATTGAGAATCATAGATTTTAGATTAATAATCATATATTTGGGAATCCCATATATGATTCATATAGTGAAGCATCCAGTGAGGAACTTGGATATCTAGAGCCCTTAGAACAATCGATCACGAAACAAGATTTGCAGTCGTGTTACCACCCAATTTGCACAAGGATCTTACTTGACAGAAGACATCATCGCCTAGCTAGGGACATTCCAGTCCCCCATTGAAACAAGCAATCTTCTTCTTAGTTGTTATACTTTGCACCCCTTTTTCAAGGTCAAAGAGGGGTTGTTTGTAAAACTTTGGCATCATTTACATGTGTAAAAGGGATATATTGAATGGGTCACTCATTTTATGACACCTTTGGAGTGTATTTTTAACTCTAGTATAACTTAAATACTAGTGATAAAAGTTCAACAAGGTTTTTCTCTCACATCTCCAAATCCAAATTGCGTTATAACCTAGGTTCCTCAAGTTGGTGTCTAAGTTATTATGGAATGATATCAAATTAAGTCAGTCACCATGGTCCTAGTTTCATGCAAAGCCTGTTTTTTCCCTATGAGAATAAATTTGAGATTAAACTATGTAATTTGGGTTTAAGGTGGTAATAAATGGTAAAGTGAATATTCTTGGCACCTCCCCCCTCAAGGCAGGGTGCATGCATGGCCCCCCCTCATCAAGGGGAGATAGGTGTCACAATCACCCAATTCATAATTAATCCCCAAATTGAATTTTGGATCCCTATGTCAAATTTGGGACTCTTGAAAGATCAAATCCCCAACTTTGGGGATGAATTCGTGTCTTCTCCTACAATTAGGGAACCCTTGATTTTCTCACATTAAATATTCATAAATTTTCTCAATGACGTGTGAATTTTTTACTTGGACGGTGAGTTAACTATGGTAAATCCTCAAATTACTCCTCAATTTTATCAAGAGGGATCCCTCCCCTAATGGTGGAGTTAACACATATGTCAAAGTCCTAAATTTTCTCAAATTATCCAAAACAGACACAATTGTGACTTGGAGGATTAGTTAACTATGGTAAAATCTCAATTACTCCTCAATTTTCTCAAAGAGGGGTGCATTTGTCCTTTGTCTCATGCATTTATGTGGATTTGGATTAGATTTTCTAGATCCCATCCCAAAGGTGGCACATTAGAGGCCTATTTAGGCATTGTTAACTTTTCCAATCAACTCAAAATCTCCTCCAGCAGGAACATTAAGGGATTGGAGTCCTAATTAGTGTTTTGGAGCCCCTCCATGTGTCACCATCCTAAGGAGGGTGAAATATTTCCCTATTGGATATTTAAATATTCCTCTCCTCTTGGTTTAGGGTTTGATTCTTATTATGATATTGTATTAGAGATTTTCTCTTTGTGTTGGAATAAAAATTTGATAAAGGATTTGCAAGTCGGAAGGGCTTGGTGCCTTGGTTGTGTGGATTTCATGTTCCAATGCTTATGTGAGGTAACTTTGATTTAAATTTGTATACAATATTACTTGTTTCCATTGGAATTACTAGGGGTATTACTTCCCAATAGGAAAGAACCTAGTATTTTTGCTAGTATATTTTGTAGTTTGTAGGAGAGGATGGTTAATGTAGGAAATTTTTCAATTGTATAGATGTTTGTGTTAACCTCTCTTTTGTAGGATACACCTAAAAGCAACAAGGAGGACTAATCCTCTTCCTCTTTTATATCTAATTTGGTTTTTCAAGTCTCCATAAGATTGAAGATCTAGTACTGCATCATTTTTCCCTGGATCTCCAAAGTTGTCTTCAAGAATTACACTATTTGTTGGTATTAATTTATTACTGAGAGGGGGTTCATCCAATAATAGCGCAGATATGTCCAAAATATGCATATTTTCATATCTTAAAGAAAAAAAACCAATAAACATAACACTGCACAAATTTATGAGAACAAATGTATATCTATATGTATCTGGAAAGTTACATAAATGAGAGATTGCAGTCTTTGATCATGAGCACCAAATCAAACAGATGTTCACTTGAACTCAAGTATAACTTGTGGTATGATGGAACCAACCTACATCATCTTCTATCTGTGTAAGTTGTAACTTACAACCTCCAAACATTGACCTGAAAAAATATCAGTTTTGTCGCTAAAACTTAGACTTGCGGCTTCAAGATCAAATATGTGGAATCTTTGAGCTCTACAAGTGTGGAAGTGACAACTTCCTTTTGGTTATCCAACACCCATTGGAAGGAGATCGTGATCCCATGAATTGATCTGCATCCAGAGAAAGGATGTTGATGCACCCTAATAGTTCTCTAGCACCCACTAGGAGGGTGTTTGATCCCCATGATCCTTGCCATGTCTTGCCTCCTTTATAGAAATGTGAGTGTATAGAAAGCAGTGAAATATTCTTCCTTCAAAATATAAAACTATTGAATTCTTATGATCTTCGTCTATATATATTCATCATCCAGTTTCTCGAAAAAAATTCAGATCTACGTATGTGAGTTTGTTCCTGAATATCTACATCTGACCTTCCTTCCAAATACGTCTACATCTTTTTGCTTCATACCTTTCTTCAAAATGATTCTATGTATTTCCATGTTAGACCTTTGTTCAAACTACGTCCATGTCTTTCTGCATCAGAAATTTCTTCAAAATACGTCTATCTTTCCGACCTTTATGCAAAATACGATGTGCAAAGATAACAATGATCCGCATAGTTATACTTATTGTTCACACATCTATACTTTGGTTATTTTATCAACCAATTCTACTCCTCTTGCACTGTGAATCCACTCCAAAATAATATTCATATGTAATCAATGAGCCATTGATACCCCTTAAACCAAAGACTCCAAAGGTTTCCAAACAATTATATCTTCATCTTCCACAAGCTTACTTCATAATGATCATCTCTTGCATATTTTTAACCTTCGTGAATCAAGAGATGTGTCCACTTTTGAAGTCCATTTACTTCATATATCATTCTATTGGATTGCATCTCCGACAAGTTAATGTTTTCATCGTCATGCCACTTTTGGAATTCGTCTTAGTATTTTAAGACATGCAAACACCACTATCTTGTGGGACTATTGCACAAACACTTTGCATAATTCACAAGTCTCATACTTACGGTTATTTACAATTATTATTTTATGTAAATAAGTATGTGCGCAAATGTGACTAATAGAAAACTTGAATGCATATTCACATTTATAAAGACACACATACATAAACATTCATCATTTATCATTTCATTACATGTATTTGACATCAATGACAATACATCAACACTCTCTCTTTCTCAGATTGATTATTCCTCTATAAATATAAATTTATTTCTATTCACTAAAATATACTTGTCTCAAAATGTTATATCTATCTCAAGTAGGTCTTTTTGATTCTAGTTCATAAGTGCAAAACAATATAGCTAAATCCCTAGCATTTTGTACTAGTTCTTTACATGTTATATAGTGATCAATTTGCAACTTTTTAATACCTTTAGTTCATTATCCTAAAAAAAATCAAGCTTCAGCAACACCGAAGATCTGAACATTTTTCATGAGGATAAAGGGATCCCTCCTCCATCATCTAGCCCTCTTTTTAGCCCTAAAAAAGGAAAATGTTGTCAAATATTTGCATACATTCGTAGCATATTTGTAAATATATTTTTCTTATTTTGTAGTAATTTTATAATTGTTTATCTCACTTCCCACAGGTTGGATAGTGAGAAAATATAATGTTGCAGACCCTTAGATCCATTTAGATTTGTAGATATAACCACTTTCCTAGTTGTTTTTTCAATTTTGTTTAACAAAGTTGTTGCAGGACAAGCCCCTTTTCTAGAGAGATCAAAGAGGCATTAGAGAATATTTCCTCACTTATTTCTAATCATTTNCCCATGGTGCTAGCTAAACAAGCTAGAAATCCCTTCTACTTTTCTCATCTTCACTCCAAGGATTGTAAGCCTGATTGTTGGCCTTAAGGACCACCAATAGGAAATTTTTAGGGGTTTTTATCTTTTGTAGCACTCAAATTAGGGTGGAGGTGTCAAATTCTCCCTACCCTCTTCTCCGTCTCACATTTCATGCATGATTTTTCCTTTTTTAGTATAGTTAGATTTTTTTTTTTTTGTTAAAGTAGTAATTATACCACATTTAATTTTAGTTTGAAGTAATTTGGATATATTCTAAATTTATAATACCATTCATGCACACTTAATTCCAATTAAAATCAAATCCTAAACTTTCTAATTAATCCACAATTAATTAACATTAACATCCCTAAAAGACGAAATTCCAGCATCTATAAATAACCTTCCACAAATGTGTCTCTTGTGGGAAAAATCTAAAGTGAAGGGGAAATAACTACATGGAGACCTTGGGGACACATTAGGATACACCCTTGTTTGGTATCAATCCTATAAATACCCCCGCGATTCCAATCTAATCCCTTTCTCATGTAGAACCACACTAGAAAATCTGGATTCATTTCCATGTACCCTCGAGTATATTGGAAACCCCCTTCCCTAACAAATTAAGCTTTAATAGTCAATCTATGCACCAATAAGTTTAACAATTTGATGCACCTCCATTTGCAAGCATAGTCGATTCTGACCTTAACAACTTCACAGTTCAATTTTGCTTATGCTTTCTAGTTAAATAACTTAATTTCTACAAGTGAACATAATATTTTATTTTGGCATGTGAATACTTCTTGTTTCATAGGCAGTAACCTTTTTCCCCAATAGATAAGGAACTATTTTTTCTTTTTATGCATGTTGAAACTAAGAATTATTTGATAATTTACTTTGTTGGATTTGATTTCCTAGTCTAATCCATGAACTCATAAGTCACCTTTTCCAAGGTGACTATCCTTAGTTTTTTTTATAAGGCCTACCTCCCTTGTCTTGTATTTAGGAGTTGGACTAAATATAAGGAGTTGAGTTTTGTGGTGACAGTTGGAACCAAACTTGTTGACTTGCCCCCAAGGTTTCTCTCAGTGGGTTGATATTTTTCCCAAGTCCACGTGCATATATTGGTGGAAACATGCCCCCTCTTTATAATATTAACTTCGGTTATAATGTTGAGAATATTTTTACATATTTATTTCATCCATCTCCTCTTGTTTTTAGGATTGTCCTGGAACAAAATTTTTAGGGTGATTTCCATATTTTTAATGCATATTTTTGTGGGGACTTGGAAGAAGTATTTGAGCCCAAAAATGTAGAAAAACTTCATCCACCTAATCTTTCCATTTCTTCTTGTATTTGGTATGAGTTTCCAGCTAACGAATATAATATTAATACATAGATTTGTTTGGGGAAGAAATATTCACATCTAAGAGTTAATCGTAGAATTTTTCAACAATTCAAATGGTGTTTTCAAACCTTTAAATTGTGGATAATCTGTTTCTCTAAGTCTCGGATTTTTCGTCATATCTTATGCTTGACTAATGTAAGGAATTTCATTGAGTATCTTTCAATGGACTCTTGTTTCTTGAAGGTAGAACTATGATGTATTCATCCATGCCATGGTTACATGACACGTATCCAAACTTAGATTGAGAATTATTGTAGTAATACATCCCTTCCTTCGCTTGATCTTGATACTTTGGGCCTTCTCCATGAATACACCTTATTTTTCATCTTGCATTTGATTGAGATTCGAGTATGCATTTACTTAACTTTCAATATATACTTGTTCTAATTGGTAATCAAATATAAATAGAGGTTCCATGGTATTGATGGGATGAGCACTTGGTTACATTGGATTTATGAATTCACCTAGTGATTGCTTCATCTCATTTTTAGATTGGTATAGGATGAATAAGCTCTTTATAACTAGCATTTAGGAATGCATTTCATTTAAATTATTGGCTTACATTTGCATTTGCATCTACATTTGATTTACATGTTTCTTTACATAGATTTAGTTACACATGAATAGAATTCTATTTTACGTATTGATTTATACATTTCATTGAGTTGAATTTCATGTCATTTGATGTGTTCATTTCATGCACTTCACTTTACTTATTGAATAAAATTTATCTATTGGTTTCACTATGATGTCCAACTTTGATCTATGTAGACAATGAAAGCACACTTGTGTATTGATCCCTCAATAGGATTTGATCTACACTTTGAGTGGCTTGTGTAGAAGATAGGTTTGAGATTATAGAGTTCTCACACACTCTCACATAGAGTACATGTCCCACAATTGAATCCATTTTCTACCCCTATTTCAACGTGGTTAATTTTGATCAGTAGTTATTTAGATGATATTTTAGGCCTCACCAGATATCATTGGCCAAAGGTCCTTCATCTTTGTCAGATGGTCGCTGTGATTTGATGTGCCTAGTCAGAGATAGTGTCTGGTCCTCTAGTGATGTGAAATATCTAATCCTCATTTACTCCTAGCATGTGTTTTAGTATGGTGATATGTTAGCATCAGATGTTACATGTATGCTTCTATAATGACTCATATACTTAAATTATTGCTTGTTTCTTACTCTAAAATTGGTGTTATTCTTCTTTCTTAATAAGTTTTTTATTAGGAAGGTTGATTTGTACCTGGGTGAACTAATTCAAGTGATTTCATTCATTTCATAACTTTTTTCATATTCATTTTTCATTTCTCTAACCAATTCACTCATCCCATAGATTTTTCCCATTCGTGAATGCTTTATCATTAGTACTAAAGTATGGTCTCATTACTATTCCAATGTATGAATGCCTCAAATAAAAAGTCAAATAGTATAGTACTCTCAAGGATGATGTTTATAACTTAAATGCAAATTAAAATGGAAGGTTGTGGGAGATACTCCCCTTGAAAAATGTCAGGTTCCCTTGTCCCACATTATCAAATCCAAATCTAAAACAAAAGGGTCTAAGCCAATGAAATGGTTAAATGAAATTTAAATAAATGAAGTATCAAAGGAAAAATAAAATAAATGAATTGTAATATGAAGAAGCAAATATGGTTTACCCATACAACGCTTCCTTAGATATACAAGTGGAAAAATCACCCAATGTTATGCAACCAAGTCCCATAAATAGCATAAAAATAGAAGAAATATACAATAAGAGAGTAATCCACGCCTTAACAATGAATAAAGGAGATAACTATCAATCCTCTTTGAGGGAGGAACCTCCTTACATAATGTACTGAGTCCAAAATACAATATACGATACAATTATGACTAAAATGAGAATATCTCCTTCCTATATATAGGAGACAAAGGTGTATAATAACAACTAATAGACCCAAGCCAACATAAATAATATGTAATGCACCATAATATAGGGGGTAATGCACCACACTATATGGGGTAATGTGTCATCATTAAGGAATTAGCATGCCCCTCCCCTTCAAAAAGTGTTGTCCTCAATGTTCAAGTAGTTATGGATGCTGTTGTATAAATGACTCATTTTTCCATGTTGAATCTTCTGTGGGTATGTTCTTCCATTTAATGAGATACTCTGAAATTGATCTATTTCGAAGTTGTCTAGTTCTTATTTCAGTGATTTATTTAGGATCCAAGATGTATTTTCCTTCCCCATCAAGTTCTGGTAATATCATTCAAACTAGTATCTTGTCACCAATTACCTTCTTTAAACAAAAAACATGGAAAACTGGATGGACTCGTGAAGATGCAGGTAGTTCAAATTTGTAGGCCATACTACCAATATTTTGTAACACCTTGTAGGGACCATACTATTTAGGTGATAATTTATTATCCTTCTTGGTGTTCTTCAGGGACACTTGTTTGTATGGTTGTAGTCTTAAAAATACCCAATCCCCAACATTAAATATTCATTCACTGCAGTGTTGATCTACTTGTTGTTTCATTTGATTTTTTGCTAATTCAAGTTGTCTTTTAAGAATTGAAGAAATTGTTGTTAATATTTCATATGATATTCCAGTGATTGAACCTTATAGGAGTCTCTTAGTGAAGATGTGATGGATGGTGGATGATAGCCATAAAGTTCCATAAATGTGGTCATTTCTTTTTATGTATGGAAGGAATTGTTATACCACCATTCTGCCAATGGTAACCACTTAACCCATTGTGTTTGTTTATCAATTGCAAAACATCGAAGATATTGTTCTAAAAATTTGTTTACGATATATGTTTGTCCATCATATTGAGGATTATAAGATGAGATATGAGCCAGTTGAGTACCCAAACAAGCAAATAATTCGTTCCAAAAATTTCCAGTGAAAATTGGATCCATGTCACTTACTATAATATTTGGAGTACCATGTAGTTTTTGGACTGTCTTCTTAAAAGAATTGGAAATCATGCTTACTTTGAAGGGGTGACATAGTGCACAGAAGTGTGCATATTTATTAAGTACATCAATAACCACCATGATGATACTCTTTCCTTCAGACTTTGGTAAACCTGTGATAAAATCCATCGAAACCTTTGTCCACCTTTGGCTTGGAATGGAAAGTGGTTGTAGGAGACCAGGGATCTTAATTTTTTCCACTTTATTTTGTTGGAAAACCAAACATTCTATCACAAATTTTTGAACATCATTTTTAAGACCATCCCAAAAAAAATATTTATTTACCTTGCGGTAGGATTTTAAGAAATCTGAGTTCCCTCCTATTGGTGAGGAGTGGAATTCAAAAAGTACCTCTTTCGAGCTATGGACTCTTACCAATATATAAGAAATCCTTGTACCATAGTAAGTCATCTTTCCACCTAAATGTATTAGAGGCATTGGGATCCTACTACAACTTTTAAATAAATTTCCATATTTCTTCATCATTTTTCCATTAGTCCCTTGCTTCGGCTATCCAATATGGTTGTATGATCGAGATAACATAGTAATGCATTAACATCCTCATATTTCTTGAAGAGTGCATCTGCGACAACCTTTTTATTCCCATTTTTTTTTCTCTTTGGAAGATAGCCTTTGTTCAAAGAAGTATTTAAGGCTATCATGATCAATTTTAACGTTGAAATGTCTCCCTATAAGGTAGGGGAACCATTGATTCAAGGCATGTAGTATGTAGGATGACTTGTGAATGCAAGAGGGTGTCCTTCTTGCATTAGTGCAGCTCCTGGATTCCATTTCATGAAGCATCACATTCCACAATAAAGGTTTTTGTGAAGTCTGGTGTTTCCAAAACATGATTTTTACACATAGCCTCTTTGAGTAGTTGAAAACCTTGATTTTATTCTGGAGTCCAAGAAAATGCATCTTTCTTCAGTAACAATGTTAGAGGAGTTTTCATTCTTCCATAGTTCCGAACATACTTGCGGTAGTAGCCTATCAAAGCTAAGAATCCTCAAATACTATTTAGAGTTTTGGGAATCGACCATTCCATCATGGATTTATTTTTGTTAGGGTCTACCTTCACACCTTCATGAGATACAATATGACCCAAATAATCTACCTCCTTTATCCCAAAGAAACATTTTGAGGGTTTTGCATAGATTTCTTTCTCCTTTAGTAGTTGTAATACCCTATCAACATGTTGAACATGTTCTTCCCAAGAATTGCTACAGATTAGTATATCATCAAAGAATACTAACACAAATTTTCTAAAGAAAGGCTTGAAAATAGAATTCATCAAACATTGAAATGTGGAAGGTGCATTTGTGAGACCAAATGGCATGACCAAAAATTCATACCGACTTTCATGAGTTCTTAATGTTGTTTTGGGGATGTCTTCATACTTCATTTAAATATGATGATACCTGGAATGAAGATCCAACTTTGTGAAGACAACCGTTCTATGTAATTCGTCTAACAATTCATCAATGAGGGGAATGGAAAACTTATCTTAATGGTGATCTTGTTAATATCTCTATAATCAGGACACATATGCCATGATCCATTTTTATTCGGTACCATTACCACTGGTACAGAGTAACAACTTTGTCTAGGCCTAATTATGTCAGCCTCTAACATTTCAATAACCATACGCTCAATTTCACTCTTCTTGCTATAGGGATATCACTAAGGTCTGATGTTAGGAGGAACATTGTATGGAATTAAGTGGATAGCATCATCAACATATCGAATAGGTGGAATAAATTTGGGAACATATTCAAATAGATTGGAATGAATATTAATGACTTTTTGGAAATTTGGTGAGATAAAGAACTTCGGGGTTTGAACATATAATGAGCATAATTGCGAAACTACACCTTGATGTCCCTTTTTTAGCAACTTTGTCATACAATTTGAGATTATCACCTTGCTTGGTGTTGGCCTACTTTTCCCCACTCTCACGACCGAGGTTCAACAAACCCACGAAACCAACAAAACACCCAAAGACATTGACCCAATAGACCAAGCTCATCCGGTAACACTTGTGAGGCAGGCACAATCTCACCTGAGATATCTTAATGTGTAACTTCTGGAACCATGTTTCTATAGTCTATGAGGGATGAAAGTCCCTTGGCACACGACCAAGGTGATCGATAGATTTAAAAGGATGGAGTCTTTTACTACTCGACAGTAGCGCAATAGTGCGACACAACCGACGTGTGAGACAACCTTTTCCTTGACAACTTAACACCTGCTGAAACTTTGTGACACAGATGATTCCTTAATAGTAAATTAAAATGCGAAAATTGTATTACAACTTAACAATATTTTAACATGAAACAATACACAATGCTTGACAATGATTTAATCATTCATTCATTTACTGCTTTTATCAGTATTGTGACATTCATTCAAGCAATAACCATAAATAATGCAAGATAATCAAACATTCAACATTAACCATTAAACATTCAATATTCAACATTCAAAATTCATGCGACATAGGAAATAACATGAAAACCCAACCGATAAAAACCACCAAGGTGCTCTTCATATGGAATGAGAAATATATGGCACCTTGCAGTCTATGACTTGCATATTGTTTGTAGATATGTTTATTTATCTTAGAATGTTTCTTTCTCTCATGCTCTCTGGTTATATGTTTTTCTTCTATCTACTCCTACTAATCCACACACATCCTAGATCGACTCTTCTACTCTACTATCTGTGCACTCGGGTGCATATTTCCTCTTTACAAAATGGTCTACGCACTCAGCTGCATATCTATGGCTCAATAGCTTACTATACTATCAGACTTCTCTCTGATCTCCTCAAAATAATTCTACTATTCTCTGAACAAAAACTGAACCAACTTAACCCTTATACAGAGCAGGGTTTTCCTATTTATAGATGTTACAAGATCGCACATGGTCAACTAAGTATAGCTCAGTTATTATAGTCATAAGTAGCCACAAAAATTTCTTTCATGTTTATTACAAGCCATACTGGCTGCAAAAAATTCCTTCATTACATTAATCGCAGGCCATAACTAGCCACAGAAATGTCTTTTAGTGTGCATGTACAGGTCATAACTAGCCCCAAAAACTGTCCTTTAGTATTCTGTTGACTTGAAATCTTACGGTCTTTTGACCTATTTCTTTCCAGCCTGTACTCTTCTACCTGCCAATCTTCCACTAACTCAAAGCACGCTATTCCTTCATCACACCATTCCTTGTCATATATTTGTCTGCTCTCATGTGCTTCCTTTTCTCCCTTTTCCTACATTTATTTCGTCGCACACCTGCTTTTCCTCTTATGCTTGTGCTTCAGTTTCTTCCTTGTGCTCTTTCCTAGCCCAACAGGCCCCCAGCACTGACATGTGGCTCGTCTCAAGCCACTAAGAAAGTCTCATGATTTTGGCGTTGGCTATGCCACAGGACCAACCTTGTCCCGAAATTCCTTCAAAACGCTTTCCACTCAGGAAACCTCTTTTCCCTACTTCTTTTGTCTTCTTCCCCAATTGTTCCACACAGTTGAAACTGATATGTTTTGACGATTCTTCTTCCAGTGACTAAGTGATAAGGTGGATATTCTACTGTACAGGATGAATGAGCCCTGTAACTCGTTCAAGCTCTATCTGTTGTGTTGTAACTTCCTCATTTCTGTTATTCTCTTGGTCGCGGAGAGTTTTGATTTGTTGTTGGAGTTGCTTCAACTCGATGACCTTTGCATTTTTCTCTTTGATAGGAAGCTTCTTCATGTATACCTTAACTACAGTGATATTTAAATCATCTTTACGTGCATCTTCCTTGATTTTCTCAATGGATTAATCTTCCAGAAGCAATTCCCACATTGTAGAGACAACTTCGACTGCTTCAGTGCAGAGTTTTTCCCCTTGCTTGATTCATTGAACAGCCTCATATGTCGTTTTCCTGCGCTCTTCTAGCACTTCAGGAGGTGTGCTTGGTTTTTTCTACACTTTAATCTCCTCAACATGTTTCCTTAGGTCTATATTAATTCTGGATAGTCGGATGACCTTTGCGGATGCGTCTTCGTCTTCGTGGTCTTCTTCCATGGGGAACTCTGCGACTGCGCTTTTGATGGCTTCAGCTAGTGCAAGCCTTCTTTGTTCGGACACTTCAATATCTTGCTCCTTTTCCCTAAGGAATACCTTGAGAATTTTTTCCTTCCTTGTTTTCTTTTGATCCTGATAGGCCAAAGCATTTTCTCTAATGCAAATTTCAGTCGTGGACTCATGTTGACCAACATATACTTTGCCCAATGCGAGTTTAGAAAAATCTATAAATAATCATTAGAGGAAATTTGGGGTCTAAAATGGGCCTTATAAGAAAACGCATCAACAATAAATTTTGTGAGATGGAATTCAGGAACCAATAGAATTTCAACAAAATGAGTCAACCATAATGATTGAATTGACATATTTGCCATAAAAGAAAACTACTTTTTTTTTATTGTATTTTCGACATATCTCCCTATGTTTTTACTCAAATTCTGAGCAGGAGATATCGTTGGATATGTAATTTAATTCTGCATCCAATGAGTACCCACACTCCATACTTTTGACGAACCTCGCTACCCCAAAAATAAGAAATACCTGAAAAAACGTGATGATGATGTATTTTTCAGATATTTCTTATTTTTGGGGTAGCGGGGTCTGTCAAAAGTATGCAGTGTGGGTACTCGTTGGATGCGGAATTAAATTCAGCATCCAACAAGCTCTCCCACTCAAAATTTGATTAAAAACATAGGGAGATATGTCGAAAATATGAACAAAAAGTAGTTTTTTCATTCTTCCTCCAAAATTAATAACTATTATTTTATTATTTTCCTTAGGAGGCCCATTTTAGAACTCAAAATTCCTCTAGTGGTCCCAAACTCATTAATAACATCATCATACTCTTGCATCCCTATCTCCATTGCTCATGATTGGACTTCTATCTTCACCAACGACAACAGCAGTGGTGTTACTAATGCATCCTTCAGATCGACATTGTAAGTCTCGGCTTCGACTGTGTGTCGCACTTCATTTATGGCCTCAATGATCGTATTGAATTGGGCGATGAGTGTGTTTGTTAATTTCATCTATTGCTTACCGATACCTTTAAGGCTGGTCTTCTCCACTTCCGCGACAACATCTCCAAGTAGGCTCATGTTTCCCTCATCTAAGCAGGCAATGTTGGTCATTCTATCATCTTTTCGCTTCTTGTGTTGTGGCTAAGGATGCTCTTTCTCCTGTTCTCTATGTAGGTTATGCACATACTAATCAGTAGGTGTTTCTTCGGTATCATCTTGACTAGAGCCCTGATCACTGTCATCATCATCGTCATCTATCTCTTGTGACTAGTTTCCTTGCCCATCGCCCCTGGCATTTCCTTGTTCATTATCTTGGCCATTTCCTTAGTTATCTCCTTAGTCCTTTTCTATGCGAAACAGGATGCGCCATTCCTCAGGCCAGTCCTGAATGGCTGCTTCCACATCCAATTCAGTAATCATGAATGGCATCGGTTGCGATTTCTTCATCGGATCCTATCTCAGCTCTAGGATAATATTGTGGACACTAACTTGGAATCTTATGAAGGATGCATACTTTTGGACTGGCACAGCTCACAGTCTATGTTGTTGTTTGATTACTTATTTTAGTGCCTTCGCATGTAGAAAGAACTCTATGTTATTGTCCTTTTATCGGATCTTCTCTTCCTTGTCCTCCCAGATGTTCTGGTACTTCGCTCCATGGAAAAGTACTGGGACATCCAGTGGCTGGTAATCGGGAGGGTTTCAACAAAAGACAAAACAAATTAAAACAAGCAACCAGGAGTAGTGGAATTTTTCCTTACTTTCCTCCTACACTTTCTCAACATCCTCTAGTAGCTCATTTAATAATTATTGCGACCTATTGAACAACACTCCTTCTACACATTGTTTCACACATTCCACTGTTCTGGTAGTGCATTCTGTGGGCTGCATCTTGTGGAGCAACTCGCAAGATAAAATATTTGCGGTGAACCTCACTGTGTTGTCAGTAATAGAGGAAATCATGAATCCTCTATTCACGCACTGGAGGTCATAATTTTCCTTTATCTTAATCATATCTTTGTTTGCGTGCAGATATGGTGCAAGGTTGTGTCCTTGATGCAGGAGAACCGTTCTCGTTGAAATGAGCTCGACATCAATAGAATAGGGTCTGTCGAGCCATAGATAACCTCCATGGAAGCATACTATCTTATGTGTGTCGTTTCCAAGGTGTGTATGAAATTATGGACCCATTCCTGTCATGGGTATTCTGCAAATGCCAGGAGACACTAATTGAGGTGTTCGATAGGGTTCGACATCCCTCTGTACTTATGACTCGTGATGGTGACTTCTTTGCTAAATCTAACTTCCAACAACCTTCTGCACTATGTCCATTCTAATATGGATTGCTTATGCGTAGCCCACCATCTAGCAGGCATAGCCTTTAGTACATAGCCTAACGCAGAAAAGTGTTGTGGTTCTGTTACCAGTCCTTCAAACTCGCTTAGGAAGGTTGCAAGATTAGGAAAGCCCTCATATGTGGGTAAATCCATCAATTGATTCTCCACCCATCGCATAGACCTGGTAATCCTGGTGCATTTCTGCATAGAGACTTCATGCAATGTATTCTGCCAATTCTCCAAGGCCTCTCCTAAATTTTATGTGCAAGAACTAGTACTCCTCCAGCTCAGGTTTCCATCAGTTGTAGGATTTATGTAATTATGTTTCAAGGTAGTGACATTATAGATTTGTTCTAGGTAATTACTCTTTCCTTCACTGTAGAGTGGTTTGACGTGTCTCTGTCCCTCTAGTGGATCAATGTGTGAAACTACCCTCATCTCATCATCCTCAAATGAGAGGATAATTTTCTTAAAATTTATAATGGTCTAATTGTATATGGCCCAATATATCCCCAGAAGCATGGGATATGGGTTTATGTCATCAACAATGTTGATGACTTCAAAGTCTACGAACTTGGGCAGTCCCTTAATGTTGATAGGGACTTGACTCAACCTACCAATTGGTAGGACCTCTGCCTGATTTGCAATCCACAATTGAACAGGGGACCAGTCCAAGTGCAGATTTCCCATGCTCTCCCAAGTCTGTCGTGTCAGAATATTGATGTCTGATCCCAGATCAAGAATAATGTAATCCATGTCATAGTCCCATATCTGCGCAATAATTCTTAACTCGCACCTAGTTTTAAATTTAGTTTTTACATGGTTAACCCTTCTTTTAGGTTGTGACTCAACTGGGGTTTCTTATATCAGTGCTTGTAGTTCTACGATAGCATATTTATCATGGAGCAATGCTAAGAAATAGAACCATTTGTTGGCATACTTTTCCCCACTCTTGCGACCCAAGTTCAAGAGACCCACGAAACCAACAAAACACCCAAAGACATCGGCCTGACAAAGCAAGCTCAACCAGCAACACCTACAAGCCAGGAACAATATCACCCGAGATATTTTAATATGTAACTACCAAAACTATGTTTCTACAGTTATTCAATGATAACAGTCCCTTGGCGCATGGCCAAGGCGCTCGACAAAGTTCGAAGGATGGGGTCTTTTACTACTCGGTAGTAGCGCAACAGTGCGACATAGCCAATGTGTGACACAACCTTGTCCTTGACAACTTAACAACTGGTGCAACTGTGTGATGCAGATGATTCCTTAATAGTAAATGACAATGTGACTATTGTATTACAGCTTAATAATAATTTAACATGAAACAATACACAATGCTTGACAATTTTTTAATCATTCATTCATTCACTGCTTTTATCAGTATTGCGACATTCATTCAAGCAATAAATAATGTGATATAATCAAACATTCAACATTAACCGTTAAACATTCAATATTCAATATTCAACATTCATGCGACATAGGAAATAACGTGGAAACCCAACTAGGAAAAACCACCAAGGTGCTCTTCATTTGGCATGAGAAATATATGACACCTTGCAGTCTGTGACTAGCAGGTTGTTTTGTGATATGTCTATTTAGATCAGACTCTTTATTTCTCTCCTTCTCTATGGTTTTATGCTTTTCTTCTATCTACTCCTACTGATTCACACACATCCTGGATCAACTCTTCTACTCTAGTATCTGCACACTCATTTGTAGATTGACTCTTTACAAAATGGTCTACATACTTAGCTACAAATATGCAACTCAATAGCCTACTATACTATCATACTTGTCTCTGATCTCCTCAAAATACTTCTACTATTCTCTTAACAAAAACCGAACCAACTAAACCCATATACAGAGCGGGTTTTTCCTATTTATAGATGTTACAAGATTGCATAGGGTCGACTAAGTACAACTCATTTATTATAGTCATAAGTAGCCACAAAAATGTCTTTCATACTTATTACAGGAGATACTAACCACAAAATTTTCCTTCATTACATTAATCGTAGGCCATAACTAGCCACAAAACGTCTCTTAGTCTTCTTGTACATGTCATAATTAGCCGCAAAAACTGCCCTTTAGTCTTCTGCCGACTCGAACTGTTACGATATTGTAACCTACTTCTTTTCATCCTTTACTCTTATACCTGCCAATATTCCACTAACTCAAGGCCCTCTATTCCTTCGTCACACCATTCCTTGTCATATCTTTCTCTGCTCTACGCTTCCTTTTCTCCCTTTTCCTTCCTTTATTCCATCACACACTTGATTTTCCTCTTTCACTTTGGTTTCTTCCTTGTGATCTTTCTTGAAACAACACTTGGTTTTCTTGTGATACCATTTAAGTCATATTCTTTTCTTTCCCATGAAAACTTCAAGAAAATTTTTTGAAAATTAAAAGCCACTATTCCCAATTATTGTAACCATTGGACACCTAAGACAACATCAACACCACCCATTGGGATAGAAATCATTGGACTATTAAATACATATTCCCCCCATAGACATATTGATATTATGGAATTTCCCTGAGAAATTTATTATTCATCCATATGTAATCATTACTTGAAACTCTGGTGCTGGATATACAAAGCAATTAAGAACTTTTGCTAATTTAGAGTGAATGAAATTATGAGCACTACTGGAATCAATCAACACTATTACCTTCTTCTTTTTTATGTGTCCTTCGATCTTGAGAGTTTGAGGAGTGATAATTCCATCCAATGCATGACAAGATATGGTGGGATTGATATCTTCTGAAGTATCCTCTTCTATTTCTTTTGAAGTTACCTCTTCTTGAGATGCTTCCTCTTCTTTTGGTTCTTCCTCTTCAAAATCTATGTAGAATAATTTCTTCTGACCGCACTTATGTCTGTTACTATACTTATTGTCACATTTAAAGCATAATACTTGTTCTATTCTTTCATCTAGTTGCTGGGGTGTCTACCTTTGTGGTGGTTTAGAAGAAGGAACATGATTATCTTTGTATGTTTTAAGAATACGTTTCTAGTAGTGATTGTCATATTTTTACTTTCAACCTTCCTTTCCATCATGAAATCCTTCTCTAGGGATGATGGTTCAAAGATATGCACCTAATTTTGAATGTTATCTTTTAAGGTTTCAATAAAGAGATCTAAGAAATTATCTTCTGAAATATTCTTCACTTTGAGACTTAGTTGTTTAAATTGCTTGATGTGCTTTGTAACTGGACCTTTTTGATTGAGATTTACCAACTGGATAAAGAAGGTGTTTCTATTTATATCCCCATAATTTGCAATCAATCCTTAAGTGAATATAGACCAAGAGATAATAGATTCCTTTTTATGGTCACAAATCCATTGCTACCATACAAATTGATCTGGTTCTAAATATAAGGATGCAATAGTTACCTTTTGCAAAGTGGACACCTGGTGTAGATCAAAGAATTGCTCCATCTGAAAAATCCACGTGATTGGATCCTTTCCATCAAAATTTGTCATGTCAATCTTGGGGATAAATTAGTTCCTTGGAACTAAATTGAACCCATGATGTTGTACTGAATCATCCTTTTGAGGACTCCAACTTTTTACTCTCCAATTGTTTTTCAATTTTCTCCAAAAGTGACTGGAATAAGTCATATTTTTCCTCCTTATCCTCTATGTTAGATTTTTATCATTTGAGCAATATGATCTTAGGATCTTATCTGAGAGAATAACATGCAAAGCAATAAACATGAGAGACAAGAGACACAAAGAATTTTCCTTGGGGAAACCATAAAGGAGAAAACCCCGTAACTTCCTCAGAGATAGAATGAGCACCAATGGTAGCAGTAAAACCTGAAAACATAAAGATGATCTCCAACAACTTGTTCTCTCTCTCTCACTTGAGAGATCTTCTCCTTTCTCACTCATGCTCCCCAGTGAGTGAGTGAGTGTGTGATAAATAGAGAGTATCACTCTCTATTTATATTCTTTCGTTCACTTAATATTTGAATCTGTTATGTAGGCTTGAGTAATCCTAACTCAGTTATGTAGGCTCAAGTAACCACAACTAGGTTACTAATGACCCGAATTACATTAAATCACCCAAGGATGACTTCTCTAGGAGATTCTAATAACCTTAGGGCCCCACAACTACGAGGACTTTAACCCTTGAACAATAAGGAGGGTTACCCTCTATTACTTTACATGACCTTTTTACATTGCAAATACTTCCCGGAATAAACATTGGGGTACAATACATAAAATATACAAGTGAATACATTATGAAGTTACAAATACATCAACACTCCCTCTTAACTAGGAAGGTATTCTCTTAAAGCAATACATCAGCACAAGTATTCATCACTGGATCAAGTCTGGATCATCACTAGATCATCATCAAAGTAGGAACATCATCGGATCATCATCACTGGATCATCATCAAAGATGGATCATCATCGAAGCTGGATCATCACTGCATCATCATTATCATCACTGCTTTCGCTATCTCGATCAACTGTTGCTATCTCTCAATTCTTATCGTCATAGGAATTTCTACAGAGCCAGCCCTTTTTCATGTTGGTTGTAGGCCTAGCCTCCATGTAGGTCTTTATCTTCTTCAGCAATTATATCTGACCACATGTCAAAAAGGCCCACCCATCACTTACATCTGACCATGGGAGGAACACATCCACCACCATGCCAGAAATGCATGCCCAACACTCACATCTGACCATGAGAGGAACACATCCACCACCATGTCAGAAAGTCCCATCACTTACATCCGACCTTGGGAGGAACACATTTAAGAACCATGTTGGAAAGGGCCAACACTTACATTCACCAGCATGATAGGAAACACCTACTATCATCTGTGAAAAGGCCCAGCACTTACAACCATCAGCATGATAGGAAACACCTACTATCATCTGTGGAAGGGCCCGTCACTTACAACCAGTGGCATGGTAGGACACAACTACTACCATCCATGGAAGGACCCTACACTTACAACCAGTGGCATGGTAAGACACAACTACTACCATCCATGGAATGACCCTACACTTACAACCAGTGGCATGGTAGGACACAAATACTACCATCCATGGAAGGGCTATGCACTTACAACTGATCATGTGGGATCCAATCCCACAATCATATCAGAATGACTCTGCACTTATATATGATCATGTGGGAGCCAATCCCATAGTCATATCAGAATGGCTCTGCACTTATATCTGATCATGTGGGAGCCAATCCCACAGTCATATCAGAATGGCTCTGCACTTATATCTGATCATGTGGGATCCAATCCCACAATCATATCAGAATGGATCTACACTTATATCTGACCATGTGGGAGCCAATCCCATAGTCATATCAGAATGGATCTGCACTTACAACTGACCATGGAAGGAAACCAATCCTATCACCATGTCAAAAGGGATCTGCACTTACATCTGACCATGGAAGCAACCAATCCTACCATGTCAGAAAGGATCTTGGACTCATCACTTCCCCTTGGAAGGAACCTCGATCTAGAGAACACCAAGCTTCTCCCCGAAGTACTCAAACTTCACTCTAGCTAATGGTTTGGTCAACACATCATCTATTTGCTCGTTCGTCACAACATACAGGAGCTTCACTACTCCTATCTGCACCATATCCCTGATATAGTGATATTTTATCTTGATAGGATTCGACTTGTCGTGGAATACTAGGTTCTCTGAAAACTTCACACAACTCTAGTTGCCGCAATATATATAAGTAGCATCCAATCGAATATCAAACAAATCAGATAGTAGCTTCCTTAGCCACACTGCCTCACAATTAGCCGAACAAGCTGCAACATACTCTGTTTCGGTTATACTCATTGCCACACGGGACTGCTTCCTGCTAAACCAAGAGATCACACCTGATCCCATATTGAAGCAGCATCCCAAAGTGCTCTTCCTATCAATGGCATTGCTTTCCCAATCTGAATCAACATAACCTTCTAGGTTAATCTTTTGATTCACCTCATACTTGAGCCCATAATCAACTGTACCCTTCAGGTACCTCACTGCATACTTTGCAACCATCAGGTGAACATGTCTCAATGTGTTCACAGCAAAGAAAATATCCGGTCTCGTATTCATCAGGTACATCAAGGAACAAATCATCTGACGATACATCGTGGCATCAACCGACTCTGATGAAGAAACACTCAATAGCTTCAGGTTCGATTCCATAGGTGTTGTCATGGCCTTGCAGGCCATCATCCTAAACCTCTTCAGGATCTCTACTGCATACTTCCCTTGTCCCAGGGGGATTTTGCCACACCTCCATGCCTAGAAAGTAGTGCGTCATATCCAAGTCCTTCATCTTGAACTCGGCAGCAAGTCTTCTTCTTGAAACTTTAATGAGTTCCTCTTTTCTGTCATGAACAAGTCATCGACATATAACAAGAGCATCATTGGTATTTCTCTGTCAACCTTGAAGCAAAGGCTGGAATTCATTTTACTCTTAGTAAATCCTAGAGTCATTAGTAATCTATCCATCTTGTCGTACCATGTCGAACCTCAGGATCTTTTTTAGTCACTCCCTCTGAAGTGAAGCATCATTCTCCCTCTGTATTTTGTACTCTATGCATTGAAACATTCTGTACTGGAGTGACAAGTAGCTTCCTCTGCTACTAATATTATATGCATCCATATAGGGTCACTAGATATCAAGATACTCTATCTTAAAACCTTTCAAAATTTCTTCTTGCACCCATCTATGATTTTGTCATCCTCTATAGGCTTTCATCTTCAACCTTGTAGCAAAGGTTAATATCTTCATCACTCTAGGTGATCTTCAAGCTCCTCATGTATGTGTTGTCCCATGGGTGTCTTGTGAGCTCGTACAAGGCCTTCTTTCATTTGCACACATGATTATGCCTTTCATGTGTATTTCTAGTGGCTGCAAATGTCTCCTCATAGTATGTGCCTCATGCTATGAATCTTGCCTAGTATCCCACGATGTTTCCATCTACTTCGTGATGGAACTATGAACTTCCCTTCAGGTCTCGATACTGCATCCTAGACATCATTCTTCTTGAACTGGTCTTCCCTATATTCTTGGCTACTTCTTCATAGCTGGAAGGTTATGCATCAATGATGTTGCTACATTCGTCATATTATTCTTCATCTTGCACTGTCGTCACTTGTTCTTTGGAACAAGTCTCATCCTTCTTTTCTTGTAGGTGATTGTACGCGATCTTTCCTACAAGTCAAATGCATTTGTATGGTTTGAAACATTTCATAAGGCATATTCATAGTGGAAAATTATTATGCATCAATATATGATCATGCAACTATTTTAGCCAATACAACATTCATCCATATCTCACAGAAACTTTTCTAGATGCCTTCCATCTCTACCAAGACATGATTGAGATTGTGCAGTAATCCAATATGTCAGCAAAGAGGTTTCATTCTAGATAAGTAGCAATGGAGAGTTGTATAGCACGATGAGCTACTTACCCATCACATGCATATTAGTAGTATATTGTCATTAATGCAAACATTCTACCATGTATAATACATCAACTGAATATTAACAAATGCATAACAAGACAATATCATGAAATGACAATTGAATACTTATCTTTATTTTTTTCGTGGGTAGACTCCTTCTTGAGCCTTCAGTTTCATCATCTCCTTCATTCATCATTTCTTATCTAAATGCTAAGATGGATAAGTGGTTCTTAAATATTTGAGTCCTTCGTATTCCTCATCGATTAAGGGATCTTCTTTGGATGGTGAGAGCTTGATCTTCAGTTTCTCCCATACTCTCTTCTCTTATTATGAGCCGAGCTTCTTCTTCTTCTCGGAGTTTTCTGAAAGTAATCACTTCCTTCTGGAACATGTTCCTCGAATGAATGAATCCCATGATCCTGGGAGGCCATTCAAGGTATTTATCACAACTTCTACATTCTCCACTTCTTATTCTACTGCTACAAGTTGTTCTTTGATTTGAGAGACCCTTGTAAAGTATGATTGTATGGTCTCTGTATTCTGGATCTTCACATTCTTCAACTGTTTTGTCAAGTCATCTTTCAATTTATGTTCTTCCCTTGAAATATCTTGGTCAAGGAATCAAACATCTCTTTCGGTGTC
The DNA here is from genome assembly GCA_001517045.1 of Pseudotsuga menziesii. Classification (NCBI taxonomy): domain Eukaryota; kingdom Viridiplantae; phylum Streptophyta; class Pinopsida; order Pinales; family Pinaceae; genus Pseudotsuga; species Pseudotsuga menziesii. Next base: position 700,296 of record LPNX010637521.1, on the reverse strand, counting down.
TTTAGGGAAGACGCTTGTGGTATAAAGTGATCCTTGATTGAATCAACAATGATCTTCTTGGCCTTGACCAAGTTCTTCTTGTGTAAGGCCTTTTATCCTCATCTCCATCTAGAACTGGAACCTCTCTACTTATGTAGGTGTCCAATTCATTTTCTTCAAGAACGAGTGACATCCAATACTTCCATGTTTGGAAGTTGTCAGTTTCACCAATATTGTCATCAATCTGGTGTGATTAGACATTTTGAAATAAGAACCTCAAATGTAAATAGCAAAAGATTGGATCTTGCCAATTTGAGGTGTCTGTCCTAGTTCTGGAGCTAACTAATCTAGGGTTTGTTAGAGAAACCCTAATTTTCAAAAATTGAAATATTTCAGATCTAATTGGATAGAAAGATAGACCTCTCCAAACCGATCTGTCCAATGTACTGATTTTTTGAAAACAGTGGAGGGAAGCTCCCAGAACAGGAAGCCCTAGTTTCCCAATTTCTTCTGCAGAAATGCTTGATACTATTTTTGCGTTATCTCTAAAAGCACTGCTCCCCTATCTCTGAAATTTTGTAATGAGGTATCTTTGTCTGTCCTTGTTCCAGAACCATGGGTTTCATCAGTATTGGTTTCACCAATTGGGACTTATGAGCGTTTTCCCAAGGGGACCTATTTCAGGACTATTTAGCATATCGAAGTTGTACGGACTTCCACATGTCACTGTTTCATCTTCGGGGTCTAAAACTTTTATCACAGTAAGTGTAGTCCGTTCCTTTTCCATAACATCTTGAGAAATTTAATTTGGACCGTCGTATCCTAAGAGATAGAAATTATCCCCAGGTGTCCTATTTGTGGAGGAATCCTAGGAGAGGATGGAACCCTAACTTAGAGGAATCATATATCCTATAATATAGCGAATATGAGGTGGAAAATTGGATACATTGTACATAAGGAATTTATCTTCGACTTGTGAAATTTTAGGCACCTGAGCCTTCTCCAATCGCTATATATAGCGAATCTACCAAAACTATCAATTTCAGTATTTTAGGATTTTACAGGCCCGCGGTCAAACTAGGGTTTGACTTTCCTGGAGTTTCACCCAACCAAAAATATCGACCCAGGTCTATAAAATTCTATTTTGATTAGGGGATCAATCCTATGCTGGGCTCACTCAAAAATTCCTCTTCTGTAAAAATCCCTAATTTCCCGCACCAAAAACTAAAAATGCTAGGAATCAAATTCTGTTTCGACAGAAAGATGCGCCCTTCAATGGAGAGTCATCCTAGAATCTATTTTTCTGATGGATTGTGGAGAGAGACCCAAAAATCAAGAATCCCTAGATTTTACAGCTACATAGTGTCTTCTTCTCAGGTTAGCTCTAATACCATGTTATATTTTTATCATTTGAGCAATATGATCTTAGGATCTTATTTGAGAGAATAACATGCACAGCAATAAACACAAGAGAAAAGAGACACAAAGAATTTTCCTTGGGGAAACCATAAAGGATAAAACCCCACAACTTCCTCAGAGATAGAATGAGCACTAATGGCAGCAATAAAACCTGAAAACATAAAGATGATCTCCAACAACTTGTTCTCTCTCTCTCACTTAAGAGAGCTTCTCCTATCTCACTCATGCGCCCTAGTGAGTGACTGAGTGTGTGATAAATAGAGAGTCTCACTCTCTATTTATATTCTTTTGTTCACTTAGTATTTGAATCTGTTATGTAGGCTCGAGTAACCACAACTAGGGTACTAATGACCCGACTTACATTAACTCACCTAGGGCCAACTTCTCTAGGAGAGTCTAATAACCCTAGGGCCCCACAACTACGGGGACTTTAACCCTTGGACAATAAGGAGGGTTACCCTTTATGACTTTACATGACTTGTTTACATTACAAATACTTCCCGGAATAAACATCGGGGTACAATACATAAAATATACAAGTGAATACATTCTGAAGTTACAAATACACCAACACTCTACATGAGGGATAAATCTATGTTGTGTATCCTTCATTAATTCCTTCAAGTCTTGAAGATATCCTTTTATAGCCATCCCTTTGAGATCCTCTTTACTATCCATCCTTTTTATATACTCTTTACTAGCCATGTTCTTTTCCAATTTAACTAAGTCACCAATTTTCGCATCTCCTTTAATCATATTTTGAAACTTGGACACTCTAAAAGATATGTCTTCAATTTCATCGTATGTTGGGGATGAATCCTCTAGGGGTTTGAATATACTATGAATCTTTCCACTTCCTTTTGGAGGCATTTTGAACAATAAATATATATCACACCCTAGGGTTTACCACTAATAGATCCTTCTACTCAAAGTTACTTAGATTAAAAATGATGTACCTTTTTCAAACCCTGATTAGAAGACTATTTTAGGGTTAAATTGTAACTAATATAAAATTTGAATTTTGAGTCTTCTGGGTCTAAACATTTTTCATGTGGTACCTTAATGTGTCCTCCTTCCAATTTCATAGGTCTGATCTAATTTGGATGTTCCCAAAAAAAGTTATTACAAATCTCCCAAAGCTTCGTTTTTTTGGCATATCCAAAAGAGTGAACTTGTATTGCATTCCACGTGTCCAATTTGTTTTTCTATATCTAAAACTTATACCGCACATACCCTAGTTTGTCTTATTTTGGATGCAACTCAATTTTGATCTCGAATTCCTCATATATGATATGTTTCCCTAGAACAATTATTTTATACTAGGTTTTGCACTAGTAAAATACCCTAGATTCCTCCGCAATTATCTCTGAAATTGTAATGGATCGGGATCTGAATTTCATACTGGAGATATTTTGGCATGTTTTAGAAATGGGTTTTTAACCTATATATTTTATTCCTTGTATAAAAATGTTTGAAATGAAAATTCCAATATGACTTGTTTTGTAGAAGTTGGTCTCGAGGAAATAGCTATGATACCAAATGTTATGCAACTAAATCCCATAAATAGCATAAAAATAGAAGAAATATACAATAAGAGAGCAATCCATGCCTTAACAATGAAGAACATAGATAAATTTCAATCCTCTTCATGAGAGGAACCTCCTTACACAATGTACTGAGTACATAAGACAAGATAAGATACAATGATGACTAAAATGAGAATATCCCCTTCCTATATATAGGAGGAAAAGGTTTACAATAAAAAATCATAGACCCAAGATGAATAAATAATATGTAATGCACTACATTATTGGGGGTAATGTGCCACACTATATCAGGTAATGAGCCATCATTAAGGGCTTAACCCAAAAAATACTAACTCTTGAAAGTTAATGATTAGACCTAATATCACTCATATATTGTTATGATGCTTATTTCACAAAGACCCTCTTTTTACCATATGTGTTTAGTTCACTTCATGTACCCTATATCAGGGAAATGTATTCCCAAGGAGATCCAGGTACCTGGTTTGAATATTTGACCGTCAAGTATTATGGATTGAATCCGGTACATGAAGGACCATGCACTCATTGGGAAATATGTCAAAATGTTTCCCTCCTAAAACGCCCTAATATATTGGATAAATTCCACTTGGAAACCTAGACAACACTATGATATGCAGCTAGGATCGAAAGGGTTTTTCATAATAAGATTCACTATTTTAGAATATCAAAATAGGATTTTGTATGGAGGACCATATTTATGTTACTCGACTGGCCTCTTCCTTCGACCTTGGAAAGAACGCTCCAATACAAAAAAGGAAGACATGAGGACGACGCCAATATGGATAAGGTTTTATTCTCTACCAAGGTAATACTAGGATTTGGAGATCTTGGAGGATATCAGTAACACCCTAGGAACATTCATCAAAATATAGGAACAAACGAAGGCCAAGAAATAAATGGCATATGCAAAGATCTGCATGTATATGGACATAACAAAAGCATTACCAAAATCTATAGATATATCATGGGAAGATGAAGGATGGAGGAGAAACCTATATTGTGAGCAAATTCCCTTTCGATGCAATAGGTGTCATGCTTGCGGTCACCTCTACATGGATTTCCCCTAGAATTCCCCACCACCTCAGTCAAATCAAATCGGAGATGTGGATGGAAAAGGCTTCTCTCGAGTGCAGTAGAAGAAAAGAGGAGTGTGGTGACAAGAAGCTATTGAACCCTCCAAACGACTCAGCACAACCAATATGTTTGTGATATTAAAACAACCTGAGGAGGAAGAGAAAACTCCTGAGAAGCTAGTGGATCAACAAGAAAACCCTGACTCAAAAGAGGTGGAATTGAGACAAGGCGAAGAATTCCAAGCAAGGAGTAGGACACATGAGATAGACACAGAAGAAGATGACAAATAGATGGACCTAGGTGAGTTGGATATAGAATGGATCGAACATGTATATGATGGAAAAGGTAAATGCTACATCCCATAGGAACAATTTTCTTTACTACAAAATGAAATAATAAAAGTTAAGTTGTAGAATCCCTTAGGAATTATGGCAGGATATTTGAAGAAAAAAAAAACAAAAATTCGGTGAGTTGGGAAATAAATCTAGATGTAAATCCAATTGAGTTCGTATAGCAGCAAAAGGAATTAAACTAGTAGAATTCAACCAGTACCCTACTATCAAGGAGGCATTGGGGATTTGATCTGTATTTCATCTTGTTTCCAATTAATATCATAACATAGAATATTCGAGGTCTTAATAACCTCCAAAAGACAAGAATTTTGAAGAGGACTATTCGTAAGGAGAAACCAGTGGTGATTTTTCTTCAAGAGACCAAGTGCTATGAACAACACTTGTTAGAGTTAGGGAGAAAGGTTTGGAGGAATAGTGAAGGTATAGGTATAGATGTAGCTGGAGCTACAGAGGGATTAGGTATTTTTGGGATGCTACAGATTTCCCTTAAAGGATTTGTGGCTTCATATCATTCTCTTTTGGATGATTTTCATTTAGTTGGCTCATTTATCTGAGGCATTTTGAATAATGTGTATGTCCCTCACACCTTGAATCTGAAAGAGAGTTTCATCAATTCACTCCATAAAACATACCAATGGGTAGAAGGAAGACACTGGATCTTGGAAGGGGATCTCAACTTAATCAACTCTCTAGAGAAAAAGAAAGGTGGAAGGAGAAGGCTGAAAGGGGAGTGTTTGCTCTTCCGGGATTCCATTGAAGAAATGGGGTTGGTAGATATATCCATAGGGGAAAAAATTTATACTTGGAACAATAGACAGGGAGGAGAGAGACATATTTCCTCTCACTTGGATAGGTTCCTAATTTCTAAATCCATCTTAGACCTCGTAAGTGAATTATCCTCCCAAGTTCCCCCTGTGGAAGGATCTTACCATTGGTTGATATGTATGTTGTGGAGTTCAAAAAACCCTTTAGGTTCGAACAGTTCTGACTGAGTCACTTGGAGTTCGAGGACAAATTCCACTAGTGGTGGGAAGGGGTAGGAGGGGTAGAAGAAAAAATCATGTACAATTTCCAAAATAAGCTGAAATGTATCAAAGGTAAGATAAAGAAATGGAACAAAGAAGAATTTGGAAACATATTCAAATAAAAGGCCCTCCTAGAAGGAAATTTGGAATGCCTACAAAAATAGGGGATGAGATAAGGCTTCTCACATGAACTCCATGAGGAGGAGGCTCATTTCTCATCTAGAGGAAAGGGAAAGATATGAGGAGCTTCTATGGAAACGTAATTCAAGGATTAAATGGATTCAGGAGGGGAAAAGGAACACATAAATTTTCTATTGATCATCCATGCATCATTAAACTTGCAACCACATACTTATACTAAAAAAAGAGAATGGCAAGTGGGCGGAAAGAAGGGAAGACATTGAGGAGGAACTAACCCAATTATTCTAGAAGATCTTGGAGGAACCTCTCTAGCATAAAATTGAGAAAATCAATTAGATAACCATGAACATCCGCCACTTAGTCATGGAATCCCAGAATGATTTACTAATTCATTTGGTCCTTATGACTGAAGTGGAAGAATTTGTGGGACAAATGGCTATAGATATGGCCCCTGGTTCTGATGGTTTCATTATTCATAGTAAATTTTTTCCATGCCTTCTGGGAGTTAGTCAAGGATGAGGTTTGGAAAATTGTGGAAGACTCTAGGAATACTCATCATACCCTCTCAACATTTAATGTAACTTTTTTATCTCTCATCCCTAAATCGAGGGAGGTTGTCTGAGTTGACCATTTCAGACTGATTTCCTTATGCAATGTCATCTATAATATAATTACAAAAATTCATTTCCAATTTCCTTAAACTAATCCTACCCTGCATTGCTTCCCTAGAACAATATGGTTTTGTGGAAGGGCACTAAATTATGGAGGGTGTTATCTTAACCCGTGGAATTCTCCATTCCCTTAAAAATACATGGACCCCTGGAATGATGCTAAAGATGGATATAGGAAAAGCCTATGACAAATTGAATTGGCACTACATGCGAGAGGTTCTTAGGGTGTTTGGTTTTTGGGGAAACTGGATTCAGTGTATAATGAAACTCGTCTCCTCGATTTTTTTCTCAATCCTTATCAATGGGATCTCGGAGAGGCTTATTCTTCCCAAGTCTAGGGGAATCCAGCATCGAAATCCTATATTCCATTTTCTCTTCATTATCATCGAGGAAGGATTGGTAAGACTCATCAAATCTAAGAATGCCGAGAAAAGAATTTGAGGAATTAATGTGCATCCTAGGGTATAACCTCAAACTCATCAACAATGTTTGGGTGGCGCGATGGTGATGGGACATCCTTCGATGCAGGAATACAATACCATTAAAAGTTTCTTACAGGAATTCAAGGTGGACTCTGGATTATGTTATTTGTTCTAATATAATTTATCTTGATTAGGATATTTATCTAAAAGAATAACAAGAACATCAAGATACATAATATAGAGAATATACGCAATACACAAATATTTTCCTAGGGGAACCCATAAAGGAGAAAACTCCACAAACTTCCTCAGAATAGTTCCATCACTAAGAAAATATCACAAGATGGAAAAAAACCAGTAATAAGAAGTATTCTACAGCTCTATCTTCTCCTTGTCTCTCTCTCTCCTCATGCGAACTTGAGTGAGTGTGAGTGTGCATAAATGAGGGATGGTGCCTCCCTATTTATACCCTTCAAGTGACTAGTCTCCCAACTTTACTGGGCTGACTCCTAACTCTAACAGGGCTGAATTCTCCTAGAGAGACTCTGAAAGTACAATACATTATATTATACTGGGACTATTTCCCCGACTTACAATGAAGGTTGTACCTCAAGGACCATACACAATAATGACATTCCAAAAGGAGGGAAACACATCTCTGATGGGGCTACAACAAAATACAATGATAATATATGCCATAATATCTTCTGAAGTTACAAATACAACAAAACTCCCTCTTAACTAGGAAGGTATTCTCTCTTGCCACGGTCATCAACATATCTGGTCAATTCATCATCACAGAGTCATCATCATATATGCTGCCACAGTCCTCATCTTGTCAATCATCAAAATTTTCTACAGAGCCATCCCTATTTCATGTTGGGTGTAGGCATAGTCCTCGTCTATGTATTCATCATATCCATGAGAAATTCATCACGTAGTTACATCACAGTACTATTCATTACATTGCCACTGCAATCACCTGTGTCTCCTACTGTCATCTTGGCATATCCAGATCATCTCATAATCCTGCACATAACACATAGAGAACAAACCAAAAGTATATCATAGACCACCTACATTCTACCAACATAGGAGAACACCAGGACTCATTATGTCATCAAGACAACTTGTGTCTGCCACTATGAGAGAATCACCTAAGAGCACACAAAGTGAATTACGCCTCACTACGATCAACCTGCATTATACAAACATAATAGCACTCTAGGACTTATTTACATTACCAAGACAACCTGTTTCTACCACTATGTGAGAAATTCCCAGGTGCACACCAACTCCCTTGTGACCTCATCATCTCCAACATGGGAACACACACATAAAAGGACTAATTATGACCGAATAACCTGTGTACCACACCAATATATTTTCCATTCCAGGTCAACCTCAAGGAATTATTACATCTGAACAACCTGTATACCACGCCAGGATCTTTTTTGTTCTAGGATAACCTTCCAAGACTTATTACGTCTGAACAAACTGCGTACAATGCCAGGATATTTTATGTTCCAGGACAACCCACATGACTGATTACATCTAATAAACCTGCGTACCATGCCAGGATATTTTATACTCTAGGATAAACCATACCATGACTAGTTACATTTGAGCAACCTTCGTACCATGTCGGTATCTTTTACACTCCAAGAAAACACATAGAATTGATTATGTCCGAGCAACTTGCGTACCATACCAGGATATTTTCCGCTCAAGGAAATCTTGTCTAATTTCCCATGTTAGATCTCATGCATTTGTGTCTTCTGGTTCCACTCCATCACTAGCATAGGAGCATGTCAGGACTAATTATGTCACCAAGACAACCTGCAGCTCCGACTATGATAGAACTCATTACTCCCTCTTTCTAGGGGGCTCGTTCTAAATCACACCAAGTATTTATCTGAAGTACTCAGAATTCACTCTCACTAGAGGCTTGGTCAATACATTGAATATTTGCTCGTTCATTTCCATGTACAAAAGCTTCACTATTCCTCTATGCACCATATCCATGATATATTGGAACTTGATCTCGATATTATTCGACTTGTCATGGAACATTAGGTTCTCTAACAACTTCACGCAACTATGGTTGTCGCAATAGATACAAGTTGCATCTAAAAATACATCTAACAAATCAAATAGTAGCTTCCACAACCATACTACCTCACAATTAGTCGAGCATGTTGCAACATACTCAGCCTCGGTTGTACTCAGTGCCATGCAAGGCCGCTTCCTACTAAACCAGGAGATCATATCGGATCCCAAACTAAAGAAGCAACCCAAAGTGCTCTTCCCATTGGTGGTGCTACCTGGCCAATCCGAATCATCATAACCATGCAATTTAATCTTCTATTTTTCATCATACTTGAGCCCATACTCGAGTGTACCCTTCAAGTACCTCAATAAATGCTTTGCAACAACCAAGTGAACATGTCTCAGATCTGTCAGGAACTAACTCATGGTGTTCACAAAAAATCATATGTCTAGTCTCATATTCATCACGTACATCAATGAACCAATCATCTGAAGATACATCGTGGCATCAATTGACTCTTACGAAGCATCACATGGAAGCTTCAAGTTTGATGCCATAGGTGTCGTTATTGCCTTTCAATCCAACATTCTGAATATTTTCTAAATATCCACTGCATACTTTCCTTGAAAAGGGAAAATTCCATCCACACTCTACCACACCTCCATGCCTAAGAAGTAGTGCATCATCCCTAGGTTTTTCATCTCAAACTTAGTGGCAAGATTCATCTTTGCATCTAATGAGTTCATATTCTCCTATCAGGAACAGGTCATCAACATATAGCATGAGCATCACCGATCTTTCATCTTCAACCTTGAAGTAAACGTCGAAATCCACTTTTCTCTTAGTAAATCCTAAGATCATCGGGAAGATATCCATCCTACTATACCATGTCCTGGGTTCCTGTTTCAATCCGTACAAGGACTTCTTTAATTTGTAGACATGATTCTGCCTATCATGTGTCTCAAATCCCAGTGGTTGTTCTACATACACTTCCTCTTCGAATATACCATTCAAGAATTCTATCTTGATTTCCATTTGGTGTATCTTCCATTTCATTATTGCAGCCAATGAAAGTATATATATAATGGAAGTGTACCTCACTATGGGTGCAAATGTCTCCTCATATTCTATGCCTTCTTTCTGTGAGAAGCCATGTGCCATGAATATTGCCTTGTGTTTCTGGATTCTACCATCTGCAACATGCTTGATCTCGTAGATTCACTTTGAAGTCATGACATACTTCCCTTCCATTCTCAGAACTATCTCCCAGAAATCATTATTCATAATCGACTGGTACTCCTCGATCATGTCATCCTTCCATTCTTTCTTTTCTGCAGCCTCTTCATTATTCAAAGGTTCTTTATTAATGATGTTACATAGTAGGGCCACATAGATGTTGTAAGGTTTTGGTATTTTCCTTTCTCTATGCATCCTGCCTGGATCACCATACCTTTTGGATTCTTGTATTAGCTCCCGTGCCCATGTTGGTTTTCTCTTATGGGAGTTCTTCTCATGAAGTGTCTCTAAAGGATCTCGTGGTTCTGCCATGTCATGATTTTCATGGTCTTATGGGTTTGCTTCTACCATTTTTGTATCTCAGACTCTAGTTCCTTCAGGTTCCTCGAAATCTTCAATGGGTAGTTTTCTAGATCTGGAGTATGGTGATTCTTCATCAAATGTTACATTTCTATTGATTTCAATCTTCTTGAATCCTAGGAAATATACTTCGTAGGCCTTTGAGGTATCATTGTATCCTACGAATATTCCCTTATTCCATAAAAGATAAAGCTCGGTCCTCTTCTCATTTGGGATGTGTATGTATACTAGGCATCCAAATATTCTGAGATGGTTGACTTATGGCTTCTCTCCTGAGAAATTATCTTTAAGAGTATTATTACATCGAGTATACGATGAGGAGTATGGTTTTGTACATTCACAGTTTTCCTTGATTCTTCTTCCCAAAGCTGCATCGGAAGATATTGGTCATGTAGCATTGTTTTTTTTGCTTCCATTATACATTAGGGGATTTTTCATATCTAAAATGGGCCTCATAAGGGAAATAATAAAATAAGATTTATAATCATAAAGTAAAAGTTCTAAATTTTCGAGGGGAAAACGAAAAACTACTTTTTCGTATCATATCTTTTACATATCTCCCTATGAGTTCACCCAAATATTGAGTTTTGGGACTCATTGGATGTGTATTTTAATTACACATCCAACCCACACCCAAACTTCATACTTCTGAGGTACACACGACACCCAAAAATGAAAATTTCAATAAAAATTGTATTTTAATATTAAAATACATTTTTACTGAAATGTTCATTTTTGGGTGACGTGTGTACCTCAGAAGTATATAGTGTGGGTATCGGTTCGATGTGTAATTAAATTTCACATCCAACGAGTCCCCAAACTCAAAATTTGCGTGAACCCATAAGGAGATATGTCAAAAATACGATAAGAAAAAATAGTTTTTTCTTTTCATTCCATTTATTTTTACAAATTTTACCCTTATGGATGACATCATCATCTTGAATCATATGGGTGACTCCATGAAGGTGGGTAACACTTTTTGGCCAAATTTGGCGATGAAAACCTGATTTTTTACTCATGTGCTAGATAGAAGATCTCGAAACCTATATATGCCATGTGAATTTCGACTTGCAGTAGAAAAACAAATTGTAGAATATTATGTTGGCTTCCGAGTGATATTTTTATAAAATATTTTGATGTCATTTAATGTGTGAAATTTTGCATTTAATGAACTACGTGACCTTAAAAATTTGAAGAAGTTAATAAGTGGCTCATGTCCAACTCCAATAATTCAATCTNATATATATATATATATATGAGCATGATATACACAAAATGCACCATGGTATACATATTTTTTTGTTAATTTATTTCACAATATACAATTATTTATTATATTTCGAAAGTGACCACATCTGATTTTAGCATCATTTTATACACATGTGTTTTCATCCCATCTTTTTTTCATTGTTTTCAAAAATTGAAAAACCAAAGATACCCTTTTGAAGAGGACGCGTTGATGTGTGGGATGTGCATTTTTAAGAAATTTTTGGTTGTGTATTTTTAACCCTGCATATTTTTCTTTGAGTTGCTTCGAAGTTGTTGTGAGGTTTTCTAAGTGTAAGTTTTAGAACTAATTGAAAAAAAAACATATGAATTCCAAAATGTATGCATGATACCTCAATGGATAGAGTATTCAGTTATGAATCTATCGGTATGAACTCTGCTCAGTTATGTTCCATGAACTCTGCTCAGTTATGTTCCATGAATGGCACGGTTTACACCCCTAGAAGACACAGAGAAACATTGATTTTTCTGTAAGAGGGATAATTCTCTGTTTTACAGGCCCTCGATCGAGGTATTGAGCTCCATCGAGGTATTAACATCCCTCGATCGAGGTTTTTAAATAAGCTCGATCGAGGATTTTAAATAATCTTGATCAAGGTTTTATTAAACCCTCGATTGAGCTATCATTTAAACCTCTTTTTGTAATTTTTTTGCACAAGGACCTCAATCGTGGCCTTAAAACCTCGATCAAGATTTTCTTAAAACCTAGATCGAGGTATTAAAACCTAGATCGAGGTTTTTTTTAAACCTAGATCGAGGTCTTAAAACCTAGATCGAGGGTTTTTTAAAACCTGAATCAAGGTATTTTTAAAACCTAGATTGAGTTTTTTTTACCTCGATCGAGGGTTTAAAAATTGCTCGATCGAGGTACGTTTGTGTTTTTTTCGAAAGCGCCTTGCCAAAAAGTGTAACCCAACTCCATGGATGCACCCATATTGGTTCTTATAAAGTGAATTTTAATGGTACATTTTTTTTGAGGCCCACTTTTTACCTCAAAACTCCCATAATGGTTATATTCTCTTTCTACAACGACATTTTATTGAGGATTGTATGGAGTGCTCAACTCCATCTTAAGGTGAACTCTCTGCCATTATCCAATTGCAGAGTCTTTATAATCCTTTGAGTGTGGTTTTCAACCAAGTCTTTGAATTCCTTGAACACTTCATTTTTCCCTTTCAAGAAATATATCCAAGTCTTACGTGACAAATCATCTATAAAGGAAACATAGTACACACATTACAGGAAATTTCAATCTAAAACGGGCCTTCCAAAAATAATACAAATTCCATGTCATCATGTATTATTCAATAAAAATGCTTTAAAATTAAAAAAGGGGGCACCTCTTAAACAATTTTTTAATATAAATTTGGGGATAGGTATCATAGAAAAAACTACTTTTTTTGGTCGTATTTTCGACATATCTCCCTATGTTTTTACTCAAATTTCGATCGAGAGAGCTTGTTGGATGCGGGATTAAATACCGCATCCAACGGGTACCCACTTAGAATACTTTTTATGGGCCCCTCTACCCCAAAAACAAGAAATACCTGAAAAAATGTCATGATGATGTCATCATCACATTTTTCAGGTATTTCTTGTTTTTGGGGTAGCGGGGACCATCAAAATTATGTCGAGTGGGTACTCATTGGATGTGGAATTTAATCCCACATCCAACGAGCTCTCCTGATCAAAATTTGAGTAAAAACACAAGGAGATATGTCAAAAATACAAACAAAAAAATAGTTTTTTCTTTTCTTCCTGCAAAATTAATAACTATTATTTTATTATTTTAACTATTATTTTATTGATTTTCCTTAGGAGGCCCATTTTGAGTTGAAATTTCCTCTAATGTACCCGCTTAGTGAGCTGGATGACACAGGATTGCATACATCTTAGTGTACTATATTCAGTATTCCTTTTCCTTTTCTTTCACTGCTGGGAAATGTCTTCTTTCCATTCTTTCCTTGCACAAATCATTTGCAAACACCTTCATGCTTTTCCTAGATTTCTGGAATTCCTTAAACTTATTTTCTTGCAATAATAATTTCTCTGTAGTGCACATTTGCAATCCTTTGGTGCCATAGTTCACTTGGTTCTATTGAGTCATGAACCAATTTTTGTTCAGACCGTCCCTTCATTTTTTACAAGTCTTCGTCTTGGTCTCCAATTAATGTTGCATCATCGATTGTCTTTCCTTTAGGCCACATTAGGACTTGGAGATTAAGAAATGCAACTTTAATTCCCTTTGAATCTAGTGCAGAGATGGAGAGAATATTTTTCTCCAATCCTGGAACATATAGCACGTCTTTCATATTCAAATATTTCCCAGATTCTAGCTTGTATGAAGCTTCTCCACTTTTGTTTATAGGGTATTGATAATCATCCCCAAGTTTCACCTTGTGAGGTGACACATGCTCAGACATATCGATGAATGACTCTTTGTATCCCATCATATGTTTAGATGCCCCACTATCCACAAGCCAATCATTGCTTACATGTGAGATAGTTCCCATGAGTGATGAGATTAGAATATAATCTTCATCAGAATCATCCTTCTCTCTTCTGAATCTTCTATTTTTTGGTTCAACATCTTTAGCGGTGTGAGCATGATCTATTTTCTTCTTCTCATTAAAGGAGTCCTTGTTCCTAGTACAATCTCTAGAATAATGTCCCTTCTCATCACAAGTGTGGAATCGAATGTTGGAAGGATATTTTCCAAAATTATTTTGTCTTTTATGATGATGGTTCTTCCATTTGTTGTAATGGTGGTTCTCCTTATTCCTGTATTTTCTTCTCATGTAAACTACGATATATTGGTCTTCAGTTGCTCCCATATTCTCTTCTATTGTTATGAGTCGAGCTTATTCGTGTGTGCATTCTTCTCAGAGTTTTCTAAAATAAATCAGCTTCCTTCTTGCACAGATTCCTTGAATGAATGAATCCCATGATATTGGGAGTCCATTCAAGGTAGTCATCACCATCTCTCCTTATTCTACATTATCTTAAACTGCTTCAAGTTCTTCCTTGATTTCATAAACACTTGTGAAGTAGGACTGTATAGTCTATGAGTTATATAGCTTCATATTCTTCAACTGGTTCCTCAATGTCATCTTCTTATTGATTTTCTTTCCTTCGAATATCTTTGTAAAAGCATAAAACAATTCCTTTGGTGTCTTCAAGGATGACATATGGGGGATAAGATGACTCTCCTTAATATAATATGAAATGATTCTCTTAGCCTTAACCAAGTTCTTCTTATGAGTAGCCTTAGTATCATCTCCCTCTGGCTCTAGAACTTCTTCACTGATATATTGATCCAAATAATTTTCTTCAAGGATAAGGGAGATCATGTACTTCCATGCATGGAAGTTATCAACTCCTCTAATCTTGTCTTCAAGCTAAGTATGATGATTCACTTTCAAATGAGAACCTCAAATGGAAATAGAAAATATTTAGATCTTGTCAATTTGAGGTGTCCAACCTAGTTCCAGAGTTGGATAACCTAGCGTTAGTTAGAGAAACCCTAATTTCCAAACTTGGATTTTGGGAACGCTATCTAGATATTAATATGTGCCTCCTTAAGGCAAGTTTCTCAGCAAGTTCCTTTTCTGAATACGAAGGTGGGAAGTCTCTGAAACTTGATTCCCTAGTTTCTCCTAACACAATTGTTAGGGTCAAAAGTGAAATTTCTTCAAACTTGATTCTGCTTCCACCAAAAGATGCACCCTTCTAGGGAAATTTATCCTATCCTTGTTCTCTTGATGATCTATGGAGAGAAGACCTTGAACTAGGAATCCCTAGTTTTCATTGTTGTACAGTTCCTTCTTTCAGAGAGGCTCTAATACCATGTTAGTTTCTCTAATCTAATTTAACTTGAATAGGATCTTTATCTGAAATAATAACAAGCACAACAAGATACATAAGATAGAAAAGATACACAAGACACAGATTTTCCTCGTAGAAACCATAAAGGAGAAAACCCAAAAAACTTCCTCATAATAGTTATGTCACTGAGACAATATCACCAGATGAAAAACCCAGTAATATGAAGTCTTTTGCAACTCTCTCTCTCTCTCTCTCTCTCTCTCTCTCTCTCTCTCTCCTTATGCGAACTTGAGTGAGTGTGAGTGTGAATAAATGAGGGAGGGAACCTCCCTATTTATACCCTTCAAGTGACTGACCTCCCAACTTGACTGGGTTGACTTCAAAACCTAACAGGGCCGAATTCTCCTAGAGACTCTCTGAAA
The DNA here is from genome assembly GCA_001517045.1 of Pseudotsuga menziesii. Classification (NCBI taxonomy): domain Eukaryota; kingdom Viridiplantae; phylum Streptophyta; class Pinopsida; order Pinales; family Pinaceae; genus Pseudotsuga; species Pseudotsuga menziesii. The sequence continues at coordinate 684,467 of LPNX010637521.1, read as the reverse complement.
GTACATTACATTATATTACTAGGTACTATTGCCCCAACTTAAAATGGAGGTTTTAACTCAAGGGCCATACATAATAATGACATCCCGAAAGGATGGAAACACATCTCCAATGGGGGTACAAAAACATACAATGATAATATACATCATAATTTCTTTCAAAGTTACAGATACACCAACAAATTAGAATTCAATGAGCGCAAATCTATGGTTGTTTTCGTTCACACCCCTCAAATTATCAGGTTCAACATATTCAAAATTCTGGGCTTTCGAGAGAGCTCCCTTCCATCTAAATATTTGGGAGCTCCCTTAGTGGACTCATTGGATAAGAAGGGATCATGGTCTAAGCTACTAGAAAAAATGAAGAAGATATTGGCTAGTTGGACCTATCAACCTTTAAATATGGAAAATCAACTAATTTTGGTTAAGTATGTCCTTTAGGAAATGCCCATTTACCTATTTTACAACATGGTGGCTCCAAAATCTATTTTAAAGGAAATATTGAACAACCAGTGATGTTTCCTCTAGAGTGGAGGAAATTACCAGAGGAAAAGGGCCTTGTTTGAATGGGATACAGTTTTCAAACCAAAAACTCATTGGGGGCTTGGCTTATGGGACCCTTTTAGAATTAATCTGGTTAGCGGGGAAAAAATTTGGTGGTGTCAGGTCACACATGAGGCAGATCCATGGGCCAAATTGTGGAAATGAAATTATATTTAAGGTTGGGAGAAACATGATCTTATTTGTTTTGATGAAGACAAGAGGGCTTCTTACATTTGGAACTCGGCTCAGAAGGGTCAAAGATTAATCCAGGAAAATAGTTTTTGGGAGGTTATGAATGGAGACTAAATTCTCTTTTGGGAGGATGTGCGGAAAAAAATTCCAAAGCTGGATAACACCATGGACACCCCTCAACTCATTTAGAATTGTAAAGAGAATTAGTTATCTAGATTCAAGTACTTCTAGGAGCAAAGAGAGTATTCCATGGGATTCAAGAGATGGATTCCAAGCATTGTTTGGGAACAATATGGGAATGAGGATGAGTCCCCAAGGGATTTTGAATCTCTTCAGGATCAAAACATTCACATACATAACTGGAAAGAAAAATTAAGGTGGGGAATGGACCCCATGGGCACCTTTTCCATTGAAGAAGCTTATATAATTAAAGGAGGAATCATCGGGTTCCAAACGACCCAACCTGGAAGAATCTATGGAAGGATAACTTATGGACCAAAATATCATTTTTTTTCTGGATACTATTAAGAAGAATAATTTTAACTGGAGAAAATTTGGAAAACAGAGGGATTTATGGACCTTACCAATGTTGTTTATGCAAACAAGATGCAAAAAATCTGGACCATTTGTTGGATAAATGCATGTTCCCCAACTCTCTCTAGGATAAGGGTGTGGTGGATTTTAATCACTCTAGCAAAACTAGGGGAAGACCATATATCTCCCTGTGAAATTGGCCAAAGGACCCCTTCTGAAATGTGATTTTCAACCAAATTTGGAGTATTTACCCCAGTTTTGTTGTCTGGGAGACCTATAAAAAGCACAACCGGTGGATCTTCAGGAAAACATTGCAAAATAAACCCTAAATTTGGGAAATGATCTAGTCTATTTTTATAGAAACCATCTATATGGGGTCCTAGGGTGATGGAGATTGGAAAGCACATGGAATAGAAAACCTTGTCCTACGAAATTGGGGGTTGCAGGGTCAATGCAAAGTTGGGGCCACCCCAAGAGTCCCTCCCTTGAAATCTTAACCCAAACTTATTGGGACCCTCCATCGCCTGAGTGCTTCAATCTAAACTTTTATGGAACCTCCAAGGAAAATCCAGGGCAGTTTGGTTTTGGTGGGATTATCAGGGATCATGAGGGGCAGACGAAGGAGTTCTTTTATGGCATATTTGGACATGATACAAATAATGATGTGTTATATTTTATTAGATATTTCTAAGTTAGTTAGGATCTTTATATGAAAGAATAACAAGTAAAACAATATGCATAAGATAGAACAGATACACAAGAAACAAATATTTTCCCCAGGGAAACCATAAAGGAGAAAACCTTGCATGCTTCCTCATAATAGTACAATCACAAAGACTGTGTCATAAGATGATTAAAAAAATTAATAATAAGCCTTTAGAAACTATCTATCTCTCCTCTATGTCTCTCTCTCTCATGCGAACTTGAGTGAGTGTGAGGTATGTATAAATGAGGGAGGGAGCCTCCCTATTTATACTAATCAAGTGACTAACCTATTACATGAATGGGGTTGAATTCTTACCCTAACAGGGTTGAATTCTCATTGAGAGACTCCAAATACACATTACATGATGTTACAATGGACAATATATCCCCGACTTGTAACATAGGTTGTACCTCAAGTTCTATACATAATAATGACATCCTGAAAGGATGTAAACACATGTCCAATGGGGGTACAACAACATAGAATGATAATATACATCAGAATATCTTCCGAATTGACAAATACATCAACACTACCTCTTAAATAGGAAGGTATTCTCTCTCTTCCACAATCATCAACACATTTTTTCAAGTCTTCATCATGGATTCATAGAGTCATCATCATAGTTTCTACCATCGTAATCTTCTTATCGATCATTGAAAGATATTGTCTTCCATTGGAAGTTTCTACAAACACAGCCCATTTTCTTGTTGGGTGTAGGCAAGGTCCTCATCTTGGTCTTCATCACATCTGTGAGAAAGCCACTACATAGGAACTATCCAGCACCTTCTTTATATTTCCACGACAATAACCTGCATCTCCTACATATATCTCATTGTATCCAGATCATCTCTTTTATCCTACACAAAACAAAATAAACACACAGAGAAAAACCAAGATGGAGACCACCTGCTATTTATCACCATATTAGTATGCCAAGATATTTCATGTCATTAATACAACCTGTAACATCCACTATGCGAAAATATCCTAGGATAAAACTTAGAGCATTACATCTCCACACAGTCAACCTGTGCTCTACCAGTAAAGGAGAACCTCCTAGGTTCACCTCATGTTCTTTGTTACATTATCATATCCAACATGGGAACACACACATATATAGATATATATGAAAGGATTTATTACGACCAAACAACCTTCTACACCAGGGATTTTACATTCTAGTTCAACCTCAAGGAATTATTACATCTAAAGAAACTACGTCCAAGATATTTTCTGTTCAGACAACCTTCGAGGTGTATTACATCCAAATAACATGTGTACCACGCCAAGCCTCTTTTTACACTCAGACAAACCACCGGACTTATTACATCTAAATAAATTGTGTACCATTCCAAGACTCATATTTACATTTGGAAAACCCGTCTCAAGACTTATTACATCTGAATAACCTGTGTACCATGCGAGGGATCATATTTACATTCAGATAACTTGTCTTAAGACTAATTATGTTTGAGTAACCTGTGTATCATGCTAGGACTATTATTTACACTTACAAAACCTACAAGAATGATTACATCCGAGTAACTTCCTACACCAGGGCATTTTCCGATCCAAAAAACCTGTCTCATTTCCCATGTGAGATATCATGCATCAACATCTTTTGGTATCTCATTATTTCTAGCATAGAAAATATCAGAACTGATTACATCCAAGGATAACCTGCAAGCTTCTCTAGGACTTATCCAAGGACAACCTACAGGACTGATTACTTCTGAGCAACCTATGATCTTTGCTAGGATTTTATGCTCAGACAACCTATCTCTCTAGCTATGCTAGAACTCATCACTCCCTCTTTCGAGGGGTGTCATTCTAGATCACACCAAGTCTTTCTCTGAAGTATTCCAGCTTCACTCTGGATAGAGGCTTGGTCAACACATTGGCTACCTGCTTGTTTGTTTCCACGTACTGGAGATTCCTTTTTCCTCTCTACACCATATCCTTGATATATTGGAACTTGATCTCTATGTGCTTCTAATTTTCATGGAACATGGGGTTCTCCGACAACTTCAGACAACTCAGATTGTCGTAGAAGATACAAGTCACATCTAACTGGAGATCAAACAAATCATACAGTAGTTTCTGCATCCACATTGCCTCACAACTAAACGAGCAAGAAGTAACATACTCTTCCTCGACTACACTCAATCCCATTCATGACTTCTTCTTGCTAAACCAAGAGATCAATCCAGAACCCAAAATGAAGAAGCAACCCGAAGTTCTCTTCCTATCAGTGGCGCTACATGCACAATCTAAATAAACATAACCGTGTAGGTTAATATTCTGATTTGCATCATACTTGAGCACATAATCCATTGAACCTTTTAGGTACCTCAATACATGATTTGTAGCTACCAAGTGAACATATATCCGATCCGTCAGGAACTGGCTCAGGATGTTCACAGCAAAGCTTATGTCGGGTCTCATATTCGTCAGATGCATCAATGACCCAATCATCTGATGATACATCATGGCATCAACCGAATTAGATGAAGCATCACTCAGAAGCTTCAAGTTTGATTCCATAGGAGTGGTTATCATGTTGCAGTCCAACATTCTAAATCTCTTCAGAATCTCCACTGTATACATTCCTTGACTAAGGAAAATCCCATATACACTCTACCACATCTCCATGCCTAATAAGTAGTGCATCATCCCTAGGTATTTCATATCGAACTCTGTAGAAAGTATCCTCCTTGCATATTTAATGAGTTTATACTTGCCTATTAGAAACAAGTCATCGACATATAGTAGGAGCATCACTGGTCTTCTGCCTTCAACATTGAAGTAAAGGTTGGAATTCACTTTACTCTTGGTAAATCCTTGGCTCATCAGGAAGCTATCCATCATGTCATACCATGTCGTCAATGCATGTTTCAATCCTATGAGGCCTTCTTCAATTTTCACACATGACTATGCCTTTCATGTGTCTCGAATCCTAGTGTATTTTCCACGTACACTTCCTCCTCGACTACACCATTCAAGAATGATGTAGTGACAGCCATCTGGTGTATCTTTCATTTCATAACTGCAACTGATGCAAGTATGGTCCTAATGGAATTCTACCTCACCACGGGTGAAAATGTGTCTTCGTAGTCTATGCCTTCTTTCTGTGAGAAGCCTCGTGATACAAATATTTCCTTGTATTTCTCGATGCTTCCATCTGTAGTATGCAGTATCCTTGTGCACATCCTTTGAAAATGCCTTCATGTTTTTCCTATATCTTTGGAAGTCACAAGACTGCTTTGCTTTCCATCGATAGTGCTATGTATTGCACATGTGCAATCCTTCAATGCCATAGTTCACTTGGTTCTATTGACTCATGAACCAATGCGTGTTGATGTTTTCATTTTAGTTTGTACAATCCATTATCTTCTTCTTTAATTAATGTTGCATCATCTATTGTCTTTCCTTTAGGACACATTAGAACTTGGCCATAGGAAAATGCAACTCTCATTCCCTTTTCATCTAGTGTAGATATGGAGAGAATATTCTTCTTCCATCCTGGAACATATAGCACATCCTTCATCTTTAAGGATTTCTCAAAGCCTATCGTGTATGAAGTTATTCTGCTCCATTTTATGGGGTATTCATAATCCTCCCCAAGTTTCACCTTGTGAGGTGACTCATGCTCAGACATACTGATGAATGATTCTTTGTATCCCGTCATGTGTTTGTATGCCCCACTATCCATAAGCCAGTCATTTCTTCCATGTGAGGAAGTGCTTGTAAGTGTTTATATTAGCACATACTCTTCATCTGAATCATCCTTCTCTCTTATGAATATTTTGTTTGTTGGTTCATCGTCTTCAGAAACATGAGCATGGTGTCTCTTTTTTCTGATGGGACAATCTCTTTCAAACTATCCCTTTTCATCACATGTGTAGCATCAAACATCGGAAGGATCTCTCTTGATCTTCTTTTGTTTCTTGTCCTTTTTCTTATTGTGATGATAGTTCTCCTTCTTCTCCTTCATCTTTTAGTTCTTCCTAGTATGAATTGCGAGAGCTTGATCTTCAGTTGCTCCCATCTTCTCTTTTCTTTTTATGAGTCGAGATTTCTCTTGTGTGCATTCTTATCGGAGTCTGTTGAAAGAGATCAACCTCCTTCTTGCACATATTCCTTGAATTAATGAGTCCCATGATCTAGGGAGACCATTCAAGGTAGTCATCACAATTTCTCCTTCTTCAACATTCTCTTCAACTGCTTGAAGTTTCTCTTTGATTTGAGAAACCCTTGTTAAGTAAGACTATATAGTCTCAGAGTTTTGTATCTTCACAATCTTCAACTGGTTCCTCAAAGTCATCTTCCGGTTGATGTTCTTTCCCTCCAAAATATTTGTTAAAGAATCATATACTTCCTTCGATGTCTTGAATGATGACACGTGGGGGATGAGGTGATTCTTAATAGAATATGTAATGATTATATTGGCCTTGGCCAAGTTCTTCTTATGAGTATCCTTAAGCTCATCTCCCTCTGGTTCTAGAACTTCTCCAATGATGCACTAATCCAAATCATTATCTTCAAGGATCAGGGAGATTCTATACTTCCATTCTCAGAAGTTATCATCCCTTCCAAACTTGTCCTCAAGTTGAGTATGGTGAGTCATATTTTCAAATGAGAACCTCAAATGGAAATAGCAAAGATTTAGATCTTACTGATTTGAGGTGTCTGACCTGGTTCTGAAGTTGGATGACCTAGGGTTTGTCATAGAAATTCTAATTTTCCAAACTTGGGGTTTGGGAATTTTGTTTGGACATGAGGATGTGCCTCCTTGAGGCTAGTTTCTCAGCAAGGTCCTTTCATGAAGACTAAGGTAGGAAGCCTCTGAAACATGATGCACTAGTTTCTCCCAACACCAGTGACAGGGTTGAAATTGAAACTTATTTAAATCTGAAATCACTTCCACCAAAATATGCACCCTACCGAAGTGAGTTAGCCTAGCCCTCTTTTGTTGATGATATGTGAAGAAAATACCTTAAACTAGGAAGCCCTAGTTTCTATTGCTGCATAGGTCCTTCTTATAGACATGCTCTAATACCATGTTATTTTTTCTTATATCTCGTTAGCTTAGTTAGGATACTTATATGAAATAATAACAAGTACAAAAATATGCATACAATAAAACAGATACACAAGACACAAATATTTTCACCATGGAAACCATGAATGAGAAAACCCTTCAAACTTCCTCAAAATAGTACAGTAACATAGACTGTGTCATAAGATGATCAAACCTAGTAATAAGTAGTCTTCAGTAGTAGCTATATATATCTCGTACTTGTCTCACTCTCTCATGCAAACTTGAGTGAGTGTGAGGTGTGTATAAATGAGGGAGGGTGCCTCCCTATTTATACTAATCAAGTGACTGACCTATTACATGACTTGTTCTGACTTGTTACCCTAACAGGGCTGAATTCTCCTAAAGAGACTCCAAATACACATTACATGATGTTACACTAAGGACTATTTCCCCTACTTACAACAGATATTGTACCTCAAGGTCTATACATATTCATGACATCCCGAAGGTAAACACATCTCTGATGGGGGTACAATAACATACAATGTTAATTTACATCAGAATATATTTTGAAGTTACAAATACATCAACATGATGCAGAGATGGAGGGACTTATACATGGTTTAGACCTTGCTCAATGTCAGAATTGGATTCCTCTAGTGGTGGAAGGAGACTCGCAAGTGATTATTTGTATGGAAGAATGAATTCACAATGGCACGTCATATTTCAAGGTTTCAACTAGTTGGTGGCTGGAGTATAGGTTGGAGCAGGTGGAAGAGGTGGTTAGCAGGATGAGAGGTTTATCCTTTAGCCACGTGTAACTGTTGTAGCTACAACAGATCCCATGTTTTATCCAAAACATGAGAGCCCAAATTTTTATATGCAAAAGGTGATGCTGAAGTTCCTTAGTCATTTTGAGATTCCCATGTTGTTTATCATGGTTTCTATGTCTTTGTCATGACTGATTTAGTTAACATTTTTTTTTAAATTTATGCATTTATCTGTGTTTTGGTGAGTTGCGAAAGGAATTAAATTTTACCAAAAAAATGTGTCTTTTCTACAACCCGCATCCTGCATTCCGCAATTGCAGATTGCAAGATTACTTTGTAAATATTTTGAACTTTTCATCTTGCAATCTGCAACCCGCAAATTATGGATTGTGAAAAGTAGTCGGGTTAATAAATTGTGTTGTGTGTTTCCACAACCCACAACCTGCAAATTGCAGATTGCGGAAAGGATAGTTAAACTATAGGATCGTTTGCATTCTCGCATCTCGCAATTGCAGATTGCGAGGAAGACGCAGCTTGCAAGTTTAAATCTATGTTGTGGATTCGTCTTGATCCGATGGTTGGGATTGTTTTGTGTTTTCAATGATCATTCAGCTTCTCCATTCTTTTTGTTTATGATTAGATTTTCAAAATTGTGATTTTGGTTGCTTCAAAGGTTTAATGAGCACTTTGGTAGAGCAAAATATTTTAATCACTTGCTCAATTTTAGGATTTCTATTCATATCTTAAAAGATTTTGAATTATTAGTTTCAAATTTAAATATTTTATTTAATTTTGAAGGCCTTTGATTTGTTTTTCTTTTTAAGAATATTTATAATGATACCCAAAAAGACTTATTCATAAATAATTCAAATTCAAAATTATTATAATTTAAGTAAAACCTATATTTTATTGATGATTGACTTACATCCATAAATCCTATAATAAAGCTGTATAAAATGTATATCATTATTCATTAAATATTTTCAATCTTATTTATTTGACACCAAACATCAATTCTCACTCCTACACTTTAATATATATGAAATACCACTCAAATTACAATGAAAAACTAATTTTACGATCCTTTGTCATTATCTCAAATGATTTCATATATATTATTTATAAGCTTTATAAGCTTGAAGGGGAATAAAGTGGTTTCTTCAAAATAATAAGTAAGCTTATAATAATGAGGAAGAAGAAAATTTTGTTCATATGGCAAAACAAATAATAATGAGTTGCTTTAATATTATTATTAAATTTTAAACTTAAAGGCAATTCACGTTATAATCATATACAATAGGATGAGTTTGGCAAATTGAATTCATTGGCATCATAAGGATTGGATTTTATCCTATTTTTAACATCCAACTCAAGTCAACATATTAGCAAAACAATGCGATGCATTAACAACTTTGTCAGCTAGTTATTCCGGGAGAGGGGATTTCATTATTTTTCATTTTTCATAATAAATCTTTATTGTCATTTTTTCTTAATATTATTATTAAAACTGTCGACCATGTTGGTGCACAAATTGAAAGGATTGGTTAATATTGAGAACGTGTTTTAAAATCTTCTTATTTCAGGTATATAGGTAATTTCTTCAATCCGTCGCGAATTTTTATGAGGATATGCATTTCATGAATAAGTTATTGCATGTTTTGATTACAGGGGCTGCCAAGTCTTCCATGCGCCACGATAAAAGAGGATCACACGTCACAGTGGTTTCTAAAGCAATTGTTGAATTAATGATAATCTACTTGCCAAAGCAATTGTTGAATTAATGATAATCTATCAATGAGATAGATTCGCCAGGAGGGAAGAAATAGTGTTGATTACATGCGAGATTATCGCCCAAAACTGCATACTGAGCTGCACGAGATCGCGGAGAGATTTGGATGTCATCGCACTAAAAGTTAGTGCAGTACCAGAATCACGTCAAATTTGTTGTGAGATATATCCCAATGCCAATGCTTTGAAAGAGAAATCCGTTTCGAAGATTGGAACGTTGAAATAAAGTCCTTAAAGTTTGGCGAAATCACATGACACAGTTTTAGAAAATTGTTTTTTTGCAATTCGATACCTATATAAAGAGTAACATATTGATTGAAAGGGGGAGGGATTTGAAGAAGAAAAAAATCAGCTAAAGGGATTGGAGACACTCTAGTTAATTTCAGGGTTTATTATTTCTTGGAGACTTTCAATAATGCAGTTATGTTGTTCTCTTGAATCTATTTTCTTGTTATATTAGTCATTTATCATTTTCCTTGATTATTATTTTCTTTTATTCTTCATCCTTTATTAACGTCGTAATGTGCTAGAAGGCATATTAGATAAAGAGCTAATCTAGTTGGAGTCGACATCAATGACGCATGCCCAAACTTCTTTGTGGGAATCATTTTTTTAATCTTCTAGTAATTGACATTCCAAATGAGACAACTTTATCTTCTCGCGACTCAAATTCGATCGTGAAGGGAAGAAATATGCAAAAGAACATCTTTCAGAATTTTGGAGTAAATCCATTAAACATAAGGTCATTTATTTAAATGTTCTTTGTTGGTTGTTGTTATACCCAAATTCTATCACCACCATGTGATAAGACCCTTAACTTACATATTTGCCCTTAATCCTAGCATCTGGAGTGGAAACCCATGTTGTTTGTCAATCTTACATAAAAATACTCAGCACCGCTTTTTTGCTGTTAACCATGAGCGGTACCTTGTTCGCACTGCCTGTATCTTGTTGACCATAAGCGGTGCCACTGCCTTTGGCCTTTGGTCCATAAGCGGTTCTAACCTAAACCGCTCTGTCATGAGAGGAGAAAAGATGTACCCTGGGTTAAATGGGAAAAAGGGAAGCTTCTCGAGGCTTCTAGATCATGAGCCTCGTGTCCTCCCTTATCCCTATCGGTGTGGGTCAGTGGAGCTCAAGATCCCCCATCATAATATCTTAAAGGCCACCTCATCCACAAATCTCTCAACCATTCCTATCCATTGAGCCTTATAAATACAAGCTCATGTCCATGGTTGAGGGGAAGAACTTTAGAGGTATTGTTATGTTATTGGATTGACCACTTGGCCCAAGCCATTTGAGAGCATAGATAGTAAAGTTGGAGCTTATGGGAATGAAAGTGTTGGTTTCATGGAGATGCACGTCAACACTAAGGCTTAATTGGTTGTAAACTTCTCCATTCATTTTAATGCAAAGCTGATTTCTGTCCCACATTACTGTTGTTCTGATTTCGCATGTAAATGTTGTTGAATTCCTTAGTCACTGACATGGATAAATAGATTATGTTATGGTAGCTTTGATGTGTTTGCATCTTTGATCTGATTGCAGGTGCACAAGTTCACTATCGAAGCAACATTCCAGGTGTCTATGATATCTAGGGAGGGTCTTCATCCTTTTTCGTTCACTCATTTGTTCTGGATCGGAACCATTCAGACCAAAAGAATAGCTTATGTCCGTAGAAGGTGAAATATTCATGCTTACAAATCTGGTGACTCCGTTGGGGATCAGTTATATGTATCACTTGATCTGATCTTCCTCAATTCTTCAACTCTTATCCGAATCCAGACTCCTTATCCAACTCTCTTTAGTCGAATCTGCTATCTAACTCGGTGGATTTTGGTTTGAAATTTCTAGATCTGTCTAGATCTGAATTATTCCGACCTTTTATGCTCTCTTTTATTCTTGAAATATATCAATTTTTATCTTGATTTGGTATTTTTCTGAATTTATCTGTCATTCTCCTTTAAGTTTTGGATTTATACAGGGAACCACGCTTATGCATTTTGCGAGAAGCGGTGCCATCACTTGAACCTAGTTAGCAGCACGCGGTGCCATTGCTTGAGTCCTGTTGGCAAGAAGCGGTGCTGGTCCAAAACCACTCTGTCAAGACCCCTGCAGCGCGGTGCCAGGTAGGCATCATTCCAAGACCTCTTTTTTTCCATTTTTTACAAAAAATTTGAGTTGATTTACTTTCAGCCTTGCACTGTGAGGCTTGTGTGTTAGAATCTAATGTTTGTGGTTTGAAATTTTATGGTTAAATATTGGTTTGATTGGAAAATTCAAAAGCTAGATTAGGCTTATTGATTGTTCATTCACTTTTGTGCTTGTTGGTTGTGATTGTGAAAGGACTTCTTGTTTTTGAAAAACTTAGGGTGTTAGTAAGATCTTTTTTCATCTTTGTTTTATAGACTGAAAGAAAAACATTTGATTAGCATCTAGGTTTCATTTCTTGTTTGCATAGAGAGCTTATTTTTCCTCCTTTAAAAAAGAAATTTTTTGACTAAGATTAGGTTATCATTATTGAGCATTACACATTGGATCTCTGATTAGCCTCACAAGCTTTCAGGCTCTTTATGTTCTTTTGTCTCTTATGCATTTAGTACTATCTCATCAAAATAAAAATATGGTAGTTTTAAGTTAGATTTTCCTATGTTTTAAGAAAAATTAAAAAATAGAATGCATATGCATGTAATGTGCTTCTTGTTTTTCTTTTAGGAAAAGAAATTCTTCCCCTTCTTATTGCTTTCAGAAAAGAGAAATCTGTTTGGAAAGTGTTGTTTGTCTATGATTTTGTGTTCAAGATTGTTGTTTGGAAATATTTTTGGTTTGGAAACAAAAGAAAATACTCTTTTTTCCCTCCCATAGGTAGACATACTGAACGGTAAAGTGAAATATTTGCACAAGAATATTGCATGGTTTTACTTTTTCTGTCAAAACACCATGCATTCACCTAACCGTCCACTTTAAAATTAACGGTAGTTATAGGTTAAAATTTACATAACAATTGGAGTGATAGGTTAGAGACGTGTCTGGGCGTTGTTAAGCGTAGGAGCTGTCGTTATTTGTCCGCATTACATCCTGGGACTCGCGCAGTTCTTCCACATATCGTCGGTATATTGAACGGCCTTTCCCGTACCCTTGAGGTATATAGAAATGTACTTCATGTACTCGATTATATATTGGAAGGCCCCTTGTGTATGGTTATGCATTAGACAACACTACTACAGATTCGAGCTCCCACATAACTTGAGTATATCGGAAGAACCCACTATGATACCTTATCCACCTGAGAAAATCCCTTTGGTCGTCTTGCTTGGAGCCATACACCAAAAAAAACATTCGGGGAGATTACTACGCACGTACCCTAGAGGTATATTGCGAGTGGCACCTTCTTGACAAGCCTGGTGAGAGATCTAACTATTTGAACTCCTCCTGTCATTTTAAGTGTGCTTGTTTGACCTATAGCTTGTGTAGGAAAAAAATTTGGTGTGTTTTCTAGTTTTTCAGACCCTAGGTTAGATAGGAACTGTACAAACTAGCTAAATTAAGACAGTCCAGAAGAGTATGGGGCTTGCCACTCGATTTTATTCCTGGTTCAAGAGAAAATCTAATGGAAGCTACCGACCAAGGAGATGCTACCACCTCTTAAGTGGGAGATAATGTGGTTGCAAAAAGTGGAGGACCATATTCTTCACACTCTTCTTCCTTGGTCCAACAACCTTCTCGGGAAAACACTTTGTTACATTCTCCCATAGAATGTCATGTTAATGATACTACCCGTCCGGATTATGGTCCCAATGCTCCATTTTGAGATACCTCTATAGGACAGGCCATTGCCTCATTTGGAACCTGTTTAAACTCTCCTGGAGAAGTTTCTTCAGATGAAGAAGAATGTAGATGATACCATGCATCCATTCTCCATGCTTAGGAGATTAAAAGAAAAATAGATGACATATTGGGCACACCACCATCACGTTCCACAGTTTCTCCTGTGGGATACCGTTCACTTACCGATTCTATGAGACCCATTGAACTGATTATAGATCGCACAGTAACACCACACAACCCTGGTCAAACTACTAACCCCACTACCTCTTATGTTATGTCTATTCCCAATCCTCCTAGGTCTTCTACACCTGGGACCCAACCTTCAATTCTCGTTTCATCATTACCTTCTTGTCCCCCAGCACGACCTACGTTATCTGGAACCGAAATTGTACCTAATCAAGGACAGACCTCTAATATAGAACAATCTATAGTTTATGTCCCTCCCAGCCATACTAATATGGCTAATCCCCCATCTAGTTCAGGTCAGCCCTTGGGGGCACAACCTGTAACCATTCAATCTTCTGGAGGTTATGGTTATCAAATACCTGTAGGAAATATTAATTGTCCATCCAATCCTACAGGAATACCTTATGTTGGAATTCCTTACCCTAGTAATACTTTCATGCCATGGGAGCAGCCTAATTGGTCTCACATGCCAGCTATGGGGAGGATACCCATACATACCGCAGGACGTGTCGAAGGACCGCCTCATGGTGGTCCTCCCCATGGGGGGCCTAATGGTCCTAGAGGGCCTGGTGGATTTCCTCCTAATGGTCTTAATGGTCTTGGTGGTCGTGAGGGGCCTAGTGGCTTTCCCCCAAATGGCCCTAGAGGGTCTGGTGGCCCTCCTCCTAATGGTTCCAGAGGCTCTGGAGGTTTACCTCCTAGTGGTCCTGGAGGGTCTGGTGGTCCACCTCTTGGTGGTCTTGGTGGTCCCGGAGGTCTTTACGGTCCTCGTCCTGGAGGCCCTGGTGATCCTAACGGTCCTGATCCCAAAAATCAACCCCCTGCGAGTGGATTTTTCGTTAGTTCTTCCTCACAACAACCTATCTATTAGTCCACTTACGGTCCTATTGGTAATTATAAGCCATATCAATATTACCAGTACGTGCAACCTAACCGACAGTTACCTTTCCTAGCAAATTTGGACTTGCCTGACTTGTCCAAGTTGATTAATGACCCCATTCGACACAATCCCTCGTAGCCTCCCATTCTGGTAAGGTTACCATCGGACATCCCGAAGTTCGATGCAAAGCAGGGAGACGATCTGAAAAACCATGTCATGACACTCTATTTGTGGTGTTCTTCAAACTCCCTCATGGATGATTAAGTTCGGTTACGACTCTTTCAGCGAACTTTGACCGGTATAGCCGTGAAGTGGTACATTGAACTCCCACAACATTTGTTTGTGGATTTTGGCTCATTGGCAACTGTGTTTCTTACACACTTTCAGATCCCTATCCGCTATGAAATGGGTACTGATTTCTTAACCTCTCTGGGATAGAAAACCTCCACCCACATATTTGATCATATCCATGAGTGGAGAAGGCGGAGAAGGCTTATTAAGGCCCCTATTCTGGATCAGCTATTAGCTGATTGGTTTACCAAATTTTTGTTGCCTCCAATTTCCCGTGATGTGGCTATGGGCGGTGTCGTTACTGAAGAGTAGGCTATTAGTCAAGCCCAGTATCTAGACTTGGTCTATTCCTAGTCCGGAACTCTTTATGACTTGATTCCTCAAGCTCCTCGCCCAAGCACCGACCCTGCCAAGCCACCAGCAGAAGTACTTGTTGATGGGATTGTTGGTTCAATCCAGTCCCCGTCAGCAACAAAACCTACCAAGCAACCCCAGACTTCCATCCCTACTCCTTCGACTCCTAAGGTTTCCACTGAGGTCAATTCTATTCAAGGTACTCAAACCTCGAGTAATAATAAAAAGAAGGGTAAAAGTAAGAATAAAAACCTGGAAACCAACAGGAGAATCCAATACTAACCAACAATGATAACGATAAAGGGAAGAGAAAAGAAAAATATCCATGTCTGTTATGTGGAGGCGACCATTTCACAAAAGAGTGTCCCTATCTAGACGAAATCTCCCAGTTTTTAAAGTTAAATCCTGCACCTGCAGTACTCACGAATCCTTTTCCCTCTCAACAACAACTGATAGACCATGTGTCTAATCAGGGTAACTTTAGTTCGTCAGAGGAAATTTGTATGATGTCCTAGGATACCATTAATCTGCAAACTCGAAGTCAGAATTATGACAAACCCGTAGATAAGAAAGAAGACCATTTTTCTTTAGGGAAATATCTCTCTACTAGTTTTTCGTAATCCTCGTCTATTGTCCCCCTATCCATCGAGAAGCCTACTCTCGACATGATTTTGCGTCCACCCAAGAGCACTCTTCGAAAGGCGATATTTAACCCTAATGCCTGAGCTGCTCAATTTTATAATGTAGTTGAAGATCTCGCTCAGGCACCTTGTGCAATGTCTACCTTAGAAGTACTCCAAAGTTGTCCTACACAACGCAAAAACTTGTTAACAACATTAGGAGCTTTAGACCGGGCTAATACTAATTTGATTCATTTCAATATTAAGAACTATAAGTCTAGGTTACCTCATAAAATTGCTTTTCAGATCATTATGGAAGTAGTTGGAATGAAAGTTTTTCGAACGGTACTAGATGAAGGCGCTTCAACCTTGGTTTTGTCTCTGTCTTGTTGGAAATATCTCGGCTCTCCCGAGCTTGTAACATCACCTACAACTCTGAAGGCCTTTGATGGATGAGGTTTTCAGCCCCATGGTCTCGTATCAGCTCTCGCAGGTGAGCTTGGGGGAAAAACCGTTTGTATTCAAGTAGAAGTGGTAGATGCCCCATTAGACTACAACCTCCTTCTAGGAAGAAATTGGTTCTATGCCATGACTGTTGTCGCTTCAACAGTATTCCGAACAATCCAATTTCTACATCTAGGGAGAATTGTTACTATTGACCAGTTTGATTTATGTACGCCAGATGTTACTACCTCTATGGGTAATAACATCCCCATGTTAGGCCAATGCCCTCCTCCTTACCAGTCGATTTGGGTAGGCATGTTGAAGGATTCATTCCTTATGGGGATTTTTCCATCCACTCCTCCTAACATGGATTCCATGACAATACATATGATTGCCTCATTTGATTGTGAGCCTAAAGGAAAACAGGTTGTTGAGTCCACCACATTGAGTTCACACGAAGCAATGTATGACACCATTCAAACCCTTTTCAATGATCACACTGATGACTTTCATCTAGTGGCTTCGGATCCTTACCATTTACCTTACTGGTTAGAACCATCTCTTCCAAGATTATCTTTCTGAGACTTTTCCTTTCGACGAGTCCATTATGGAGATCATGAGTATAGATGAGTCCATTTGGGAGGATCACCATCATAGATCCATGTTCCTCCCCAACACCAGTTCGGTTAACCATGATTATGCATCTCTGTTTCCTACTGATATTGTCAACGTACCCCAAAGTCCCATATTGTTGCAAGACACAGATTCTGAAGGAAACCTTTGCAACATTACTTAGATGAATTCAATTGACATATCAGCCAAGCCTGGTACCATCGAGCATGTTCATGTTGGGAAGAACTGCTCGGCAGATGAATCTGAAGCATACAAGGCACTTTTCAAGAAATTCCGTGATATTTTTTGCTAGTCCTATGAAGATATGACATGGATTGACCTATCCATTATGGTCCACGAGATTAAGACCTATCTGACGGCCAAGCCTGTCAGGTAAAAACTAAGGAAAGTCCATCCACGGAAGGATGCAGCGATTAAATATGAAATTGAGAAACTTCTCAAAGCTGGGTTTATTTATCTAGTACCCCTGACGGAATGGGTATCAAATGTTGTCCCTGTCAATAAAAAACAGGGCACCATTAGAGTCTATATTGATTTTAGGGATTTGAATAAATATTGTCACAAGGACAACTTTCCTACTTCGCACATCGATCAGATTAACAACAATTGTGCTGGAAGTGTCATCTTCTCATTTATGGATGGCTTCTCTAGCTATAATCAGATTGAGATATTACCCACCGATCAGCACAAGACGACATTCATTTTCCCATGGGGAACCTTTGCATATAATAAGTTACCTTTTGGATTGAAAAATGCTAGAGCCACGTTCCAACGTGTGATGTCCTATGCGTTTCACGATATTAAACATATTGTTGAACTATACCTTGATGACCTCCCTGGTCATTCACAACGACGGGAGGACCACCCTAGTCATCTTAAAGACATATTCCTAAGATGTCATCATTATAATATACAACCGAATCTACATAAATGTGTTTTTTGCATTGAGACGGGACGTCTGCTAGGTTTTGTGCTCTCCAAAGATGGAATCCCGATAGACCCTTTGAAAATTGTCGCCATTTTGGCTCTACCAGCCCCAACTAATCTCCTTGAACTCCAAATTTTGCAAGGGAAGGCAAACTTCCTCCGTCGTTTCGTATGCAATTTTGCAGAGAAAACGCACAGTTATCTGCATCTCCTTAAAAAGGACACTCCGTTCTTTTGGGATGACCAAGCCCAACACGCCTTTGATAATCTCAAACACGCTTTGACTCATTTACCCGTGATACACCCCCCGGATTATTCAAAGGACTTTCTCTTATATATTGCTGCCTCTACTACTACCATTTCTATGGTTTTGGTGCATGAAAATCCCAACGGTTAGGAGCATGTGATTTACTATTCCAGTAAAAATTTTATGGATTCTGAAACATGATATTCATGCGTGGAGAAGTTAGCATTGGCCACGGTCATTGCTGTACAAAACTTTCGTCACTACATTTTGCTCCGCACAACCACTGTATTGGCAGACCAGAACCCTATGTATTACATCCTGACTCGTCAGGTGCTCGAGGGTAAGTACTCCCGATGGATAGTCATACTACAGGAGTTTGATCTGGAATTCGCCTAAGCCACATCAAAGAAATCCTTGGTCTTTTTCGAGCTCATGTGTGATATTGAAGCGATTAATTATTCGCTTCCACAAATAATATTACCAAAAGACTTGGAATATTAAATAAGCCATAATAATATATAAAATTGATGATATAATTGATATGATTGATTTACAATGGTCGGACTTATATATGTCCATTCGTGACTTTCCAACCTACAGTCATGACTCTTTGATAATTATTAATTATTAATTAATAATTATCTATTAATATTATTTTTAATAGTTATATATTTTATGTTCGTTACATTGCCTTCCCCTTAAGGGAATCTTTGTCCTCAAAGATGTATTTGACATTTATGTCTGATTTATTTTAACTTGTCATCTCGGAATTCTTTCCATTTTGTATTTGCGACCTTTGAGGAGATGAGCCGATATGAATTACGGATTCCCCAGGAGAATTGTCGCATCGTATATGCTGTGATCCATCCTAGATCTATTTTTATCGGAGCTCTGAGATATTTTTGTGGGACAATTTGTCTCAATTGTTGCTTGGTATGTCGATATTTTCGCATGTCCACATAATTCTTCTGTGAATATTCATTTTGACCTTGTCGTTGGTCAAAATGATGATTATAATTAGGATGTCTGTAAGGTGTAGGTGTTGTTTCTTCTTCTTTCTTTTGGATTGCGACAAGAACTTTCTTCACTTCCTCAATTTGTGCTTCTTGATTATCTATTAGATTGTTGTGATTCTGAATCTTTTCGATTCCTTCCTCTTGCGACTTTTTTTCAATTTCTAGCTCCTTGATTTGGTTATGTAGTTCCTTATTACTATTATTTAAACACTGGTTTTCTTCTTGCTTTTCTAGTAATTTCCCTTCGAGGTCTTCACCGGATTGTTCCTTCTTGTTTTTGTTTTTCAATTTTTTTATTTTTGTAATCAGGGTTTTGTTGTGATTTCTTAATCTGAAAATTTCTTCAGAATTGTTGGATATTATTTTATTACTCTTTGTGATCTCTAGCTAGTGTTCTTTTTTAGAGTCACTATTTTGTTGTTGAAGAACTTTTATCTGTTGTCGATATTGGTCGACCACTGATTCTTGATCTGTTAATTTCTATCGTATGTGCGTCAGTTCTTCATCCTTGTTGTTAATTATTTTGTTCAAGTGGATTGTTTCTACTTCGTAATCACTTATTTCTTTCTTTATATCTTGATTTGTTCGTCTCTGATTGAAATCACTTTCATCTTTTAATTTCTTCATTTGGGCATACAATTTTTCTATATGATTGTTCTGGTCAGAAATTATTTGTTCCTTGCGCTCTTTTGTCATCTAACGTAATTTAATCAACATTTTCGATTTCGTATTTTTGTCCCGTAATTCTTCATTGTCTCTTCGATAGTGCTTTAATTTGGCTTCCAATTTCTCTATTTGTGCTTGCAGACCAACTTCCATGGTCTCTGACTTCTTTAATGATAGATGGCTATCGATTTCTTGACGAGTCTTCTTTGACGTTTTGACTCTTTGTTGATTGCTGATGTTCCTTGATTTTGGCTTTACTTCGCTGCTGGACGGTCTTGTTGACTTCACTTCTTTGACTTTTTTTTTTCTTCCAAAAATAATATTCAATAATATTATTTCTATGTATTTCTTTTCCTTTTTTTTTTCTTCCCCTTTTCTTTTATAATAATTATTATTAATTATATAATTAATAATAATATTATTAATATTTTATAAACTATATATAGTTTAATATCTATATATATATATTTAATTGAATTATTTACACCATATAATAATATTATAATGTTTAATTTTTTTTTATAATAATTAATTATTATATTAATTATTATAATATTGTCGTTTGTGGTTGTTTTTTTTTTCTATTGCGCAGGTCATGGGGAGTGGCAGCCTGACGATGTGGGGGATGGAAGCAACGATGAAGAGTGGTAGGAGGTGGCGATGGGTAGCTGCCAGAGAGCATGGGGAAGACGGATGCGTGGGTGGAGGGAGGATGAGGCAGCAATGGCAGGGAGATGGCAGCTATGGAGAAGGGCAAGGAAAGGTGGTGCAGCATGGAGGAAGCAATGGAGGTGGAGTGGAAGGGTGCACAGAAAGCAGGGACGCGTGGAGCAGCGTGGGAGGGATGGGGAATGCGCAAAGGATGGGAGCACGTTGGTGGAGGAGGCGCGAGGTGGGTGGAGCAACAGAAGGGAGGGAAATGCATGCAGGATGGTGTAGCAGCACGGAAAGATGGGAGCTGACAGGCAGCGCGCAAGTGGAATTTGGGGGAAGAGCAGTGCGTAGGAGGGATAGCCTGAAGGACATGGAGCTGCGTGCAGGTGGAGTTTGGGGAGAAGTGGTGAGGGAGATCGTGATGCGAAGGGAATGACCAATGGCTAAGTTATGGTCAAGGACCATGTCAATCAGAGAAACTCTGAAAATTATCAGAAAATCTGAAACTCTGGCTAAAGCTGGAATGAGCACAAACCTGAGGAACGGTTGGCTCCGATACCACTGAAACAATAAAAGCTTCTTTAACGTTCATAAATTCTCTAAAATTCCCATAGGTAATCTGAATCCCACATGTTGGTAAGTAATAATAAAATGGATAATAGATAAGATGATGAATTACATATGAGGGTCTGTTATTTATATTTTGGTGAAATACCCTTTCATTAATAGTCATGTCTTTTCGTAAAGACATTATTAATTATTATTATTTATTATATATATATATGTGTGTGTGTGTGTGTGTGTGTGTGTGTGTGTTTATTATTATTATTATTATTATTATTTTATTATTGTTGTTATTATTTAAGTTTGTTACAGATATTCCCTGTGCTGCAATGGAATCTGAGACCAGTGATTCATTTCCCGATTAATTTCTGTTCCTGATCAGCACTCCCAATCCATGCTATGGAGATTTGCTTATTTATCTCCAAACACAACGATTTCAGCTGCATTTATCATGTGACGATCACCGTTGTATCCATCACCATGCGAAATACTACCTCATCCTGAATGATACCTTGTATAGACATGGGATTGATTCTATTCTCCGACGATGCCTTACCTATGAGGAGGATGAACATGTGTTGAATGATTACCACTCTGGAGCATGTGGCGGTCATTTATCTGGGATGGCTATAGCCCAAAAAATCCTTCGCGCTGGCTATTTCTAGACTTTCGTCTTCAAAGACTGTCATGAGGTTGTTAAGAAATTCCCACCTTGTCAACATTTTGTTTCCAAAAAGCATACCCATCCTGCTCCGCTACACCCCGTCATTGCCGTTGGCCCATTTTCCAAATGGGGGATTGAATTTATGCATTTTAAGCCTACCTCAGCCAGGGGGCATGGTTACATCATCGTAGCCATGTACTATTTCACAAAGTGGGCTGAGGCCATGCCTACATATGTAGAAGATGGTAAGACTGCCACTCTCTTCTTATTCAATCATATCATAGCTAGATTTGGAGTCCCGCGGTCCATCGTTACTGATCACGGATCACATTTCCGTAATCAAATGATGGAGGAACTGAGTGCCAAGCTATTTTTTCACCATGAAAACTCTACGCCATATTATCCACAAGCTAATGGTCAGGTAGAGGCCATTAACAAAGTTTTGAAAACTATGCTTTGTCAGATGATTGGAGATCATAAATCCAACTGGCACCACATTCTTTTCTCCACTCTTTGGGCTTATAGGACTTCGGTGAAAACAACCACTGTTTTCACACCATTCCAGCTTGTCTATGGACTTGAAGTTGTCTTACTGATTCAATGTCAGATTCCATCTTTACAACTTGCTGTCAAACTTCTCCTAGACACTTCCGCAGAGGAAGAAAGATTTTTGTACTTAAATAACCTTGACGAGACTCGGAGAGATGCTGCCTTGGCTAATGAGGCACATAAGAAATGCGTCAAGGTGCAGTATGATAAATCCATCCAACCTCGTGCCTTTAATGAGGGTGACCTAGTTTTGACTTACGACCAAAGATATGACAAACTAGGGAAGGGTAAGTTTGAGTCCATATGGTATAGACCTTTTGTCATTTCTAAAGTTTTAGAGAAAGGACCCTATGAGCTCATTGACTATGATGGAATCCTTTTGGGGAAACCTCACAATGGGTTGTACCTGAAAAGGTACTATTCCTAGATCTTTCTCGGATGGTATCGTGTATATATGTATATTGCTTGACTTTCAGTGTGCTTTTAGTATTTTCAAGATGGTTTTGAGTTTAGTGTCCGCATCTGTTTATACCATGTTTTGGTCATGCAGAGCAGATGGCTTTCTATAGCTTTGTCGATGGTGCTTGCCGCCGCACCTTGAATCTCGCCTCAACTACTTGGGTTCTCTATTCCCTAGATGAAGATTTGGTCAGTTCAGGAGTGGTTTGTATCGGTCCCACTACCAATAACATCGCCGAGTATCAAGCAGTCATCGATCTTCTGACTAAAGCTGCCTCCCAAGATGTTTGCAATCTAGTAGTCTTGATGGACTCACAACTCGTGGTTTGTCATCTAAACTATGTTTACACCATTAAAAACCCCGTGCTTCTCCACCTCTTCCGAAGAGTATGCTTTCTAGAAAGATCATTTGAAACCATCACTTATAGGAATATCCCTAGGGAACATAATGTACTTGCTGACTCATTAGTTAATTACATACTAGATTGGCATATTGCCCATTCATGACATTGAAATCAAACATGGTCTATTGTAAATAAACATTTAAAGACACATAAAACTCATGTAAAATACATTCACCATTTGAGACATATAAACACCGAGAATAAGTATGTATATATATATATATATATATATATATATATATGAACAAGTTTACAAAAATAGGTCTTGAAACCTCATCTGAAGCACGTAGGATTTCAAGAAAAAATCACCATACAAAATCCTGAATCTGTCGGATTTCAGTAGATATCTCATACACACAATGTCTAGTGATGCTCGTGGTAGCACATCACCGCTCAGGATACTCTACGTAGCAACCTACTAAATCGACCCAGTACTCCCGCTGTGGGTCTCTGATACCTCAGAGGGAGGTCATCAATGGAAGTGCCAAGGATATCCAAGGTCAACCTCTCCAGGTTTTTCTCTAACTCCCCGGTGATATCATCGCCCTAGAGTACAAAACGGGCTCCAGCTCATCTATCCAATGGGGAAGCTCCCCCAGGTCGTGCTGCTCCAACATCTGCATGAAAATATCCAAGTCTCGTTACTTAAGATAAAAAGTATAAAACATCAAAAAACATAAAAAACATTTCATCCATTTTAGGGTTTATTGCTTCTTACCGATGTCACCCCACTGTCCGCCAGGTGGGAGCGGTAGGTTAGGATCTCCGCTGAAGTCTGTGCCCGCGTAAGCATAATACTACACCATGAGGATCTGATCTCAGAGCCATCTGAAGAATCAGTCACCTAACTTCACCTTCCCTCTGCCCACTCCAGTACGAACCATAATTTGGACCCACCTTAGCATACGGGGGTCCCGCACTCTCAGCTCAGTGAAGACCACCTGAGGTCTCATCTATGGTACCCGCTCGAAGAAGAAGCAAGCTAAAATGGAACCGAAGCCAAACTGCTTCAATTCTCCCTACCGAAACTTAGTCAGCTGATATTTGAATATTGGAAGCATGGCTTCCGCCCAGTTGAATACCGTAGGTGCCATGGCCTCTATGGCATATAACATGTGTGCTCTAGAAGCCTAGTGCACACCCTGACTCCCGGCCACTCTCTGCATAGAAAATAGGACTGTCCGTAGAGGCCTGTCCATCACTACTCTGATGGGGATTTTCTTCCCTGATGTCCTCGTCCCTGGGATATAGTGACGGTCTATCAACTATCGTGTGGTAATATCCCCTCCTTGGGAACCTGTCAGCGAGATGGGGGCATATCATCTCGAGAGACTAGTCAAGAAGTAGATGTCCTCTACCTCCACTATCAGAATATGGGCCCCAACCTCAAAGTGTTGCTGCTCCAGGTTCCACATCCGAAGTATGTGCTCTAGCAACCGCTCATGTGATACCATGGTTAAGGTCCGGAAGAATTTCAGGAGCCCACAGTTTCGTAATGTGGCTATACAACCCGCATTCCTTTCAGCGAAAGCGTCATCATTGTCATGTTGTCTTTCTTTCCATATCACCATGATTAATTAGCAAAGACCTGCCAAAAAAAATCATAGCACATATTAGAATCATCCTTAATCATTTATATTCAAAAGAATGATTTATTTTTTCTTGTGCTATCATTTTTAAATCTCCACGGTCGGCATCGCCTGTGCGCCGTTGGAGACAGGCAGTGGCACCGCCTGTTAGATTTTTTTTAAGCACAGTTCTAGTGAGGTACCGCGTATCCCACAAGGGGTATGCACGATGTCCATTTCTATGGTTTTAGGGCTTGACATACAAGCCCAAAACCCCATCAAAACTCAAAATAAAGACTATGAAAAGAAAGAGTAAGGTTTTAACTATTACCTGGAACTAACAGCGCTCAAAACTGATGGTGGGAACTCTCAGTATCAGCAACTGAATATCTGACTAGGAAAGTGCTCCAAATTCTCTCCACTATGGGTAAATAGTAAAATGGTTTGATTTTTTACTATTTACATGACTTATATATGCATTTTTTGGGTTTGACATGCTATAGTTGTGATTTAAAATCACTTTTTATTCAAAACTTATCAGTCGTAATCCCTTCATGTTAGTTATGAGTGCATTTAACACTTGTTGTTTGAGTCGATTGCAGGATATAAGAACCATAGCAAAAAAGCTTTGGGAGTTTGTTTATGACTTTTTCATACTTCCATAAAACGGAAAAAGTCGATGAGCGTTTGTTACGACACTTTGGTCATGCTCCTTAAACCCAGTATCAAAGGTTTGAGTCTGTTTCCGATTCTTTTCAGGCTCGTAAAAAATGACATTGTGTAAATAAACCTCATGGATTCGTCTTTAAACTCTTTTAGGCTCCCTAAATACGAAAAGATTGTTGAGCGATATTATCTTCTTCACGCTCGTTAAAGCATTCGAAGAGTCGTCTTTTCGATGGTAGGTTATCTCTTTTTCGGTTTGGATAGACTATTTACGAAAAAGGAACACTCCAACCGATCATGACTGGAAGAGTTCTCTAAGGTATGATTTTACACTTTTTCGAGCTTTAGGGGCTAAATCATACGAAAAAGGACCCCTTTGAAGTTTTCTTCTGTAATCGTTCAGGATCTCTAAACATGAACAATACCGAGTTTTCTTTCGTTGGACTCGTTAAATTAAACATTGAGAGACTCATTTCAAGAACGAACCCTCCTCTCTTAGGGTTGTAAAACATATGAGTTTGGACTTGTCTTTGGACAAGCTATACCGAGTGTTTGTTACCCTCTTTGAACTCATAAAACCGAAAAGAGGCACTCATCGATCATGATGGGGGAAATGGGAAGGAAATCATTTTGCAAATAAATGGCAATAGTTTGTCGTTATCTTTGAACATGGCACTTGTCTGCATATCATTTCAGTCAATTGGGTATTTAACTGTTCTCCGTGACGATCCACTTTCATGAGTCATGTCACTCCTTTGAGTCTTTTAAAAGAATGCATTGTCCACTATCGTATCATGAGTTTGTCCTGTTTAGTCATGCTGCCAAGTCTTTTGTCGTGTCGCATGATGTTCAAAGGAAGTTTACCTCTGTAGTCAAAATAGTCTCTATGTCGGTACATTTGAGTCAGTCCTATGGTTACTACATTCACATCATTTTAGAACTATGTTTCAAGTTTTGTGTCGTTGATGTGGGACTCATCATGGCCCTCCTTCGACGAGAATTTTTTCGTTGACATTAGCTCATCATCCGAGAACTAGTCTTAGAAACAAAAAATTAGTACCTTGAGATCTATATGATTTAATGACAAATTATGTCGCTCTCGACATAGGTTCACATCAATGGCCTTTGATCGATAGAACCGACTGGGTGTTACACATCAGGACATCTATTCACACTCAGCAGATTGTACTAGGGCACCTTGGGAATCGTTGACATCAATGGTGATCTCCCTCGCACTTATTAACGGTTCACATCATTGGCTGGTAATCAAGTGGTTTCTACCATGTTCGACTTTAGATCATTGTAATCACATGGATAGAATCATACTTTGTCGAAGATGAGACGAAAACCCTAGGTATGTGTTTGAAGTGCTCATTGCTTTTCCCCAGGTTGTGATGGAGTTTTGTATATCTAACATGGATCCACATTTGTATGGTCGTGACTATGCTCAAATTTGTGTCTGTATGAGATAGATCTACGTTGTATGTCTAGTAGCTATGTCCAAGTTTGAGTCTTTTATCACATGGATCTACATTGTATTCTAGTAGCCATGCTTGTTTATTCCTCCCATGGATCTGCCTTGTATTGGTCTGTAGCTATGAGTTGGTTACTTGTGTTTATGAGTCAAAAATATTGATGTACTACATAATCCTACTTGACTACATGCTCCGATCGAGCTGACATTTTCACCTCAAAGTGACAACTTGTTCTCTCAAAGCTCTCGTTTATCATATCCCTCTAAGACTCATGCTTTGGGGGGCATCCTGTTATACCCAAATCCTATCACCACCATGTGATAAGACCCTTGACTTACATATTTTCCCTTAATCCCAACATCTGGAGTGGAAACCCATGTTGTTTGTCAATCTCACATAAAAATACTTAGCACCATGCTTTCCTTGTTAACCATGAGCGGTACCTTGTTCGCATCGCCTATATCTTGTTTACAATAAGCGGTGCCACTGCCTTTGGCCTTTGGTCCATAAGCGGTTCTAACCTAAACCGCTATGTCATAAGAGGAGAAAAGCGGTACCCTGGGTAAAATGAGAAAAAGAGAAGTTTCTCGAGGCTTCTAGATCATGAGCCTCATGTCCTCCCTTATCCCTATCATTTTGGGTCAGTTGAGCTTGAGATCCCCCATCATAGGATCTTAGAGCCCACCTCATCCACAAATCTCTCAACCATTCCTATCCATTGAGCCTTATAAATACAAGCTCATGTCCATGGTTGAGGGGGAGAACTTTGGAGGTATAGTTATGCTGTTGGATTGACCACTTGGCCCAAGCCATTTGAGAGCATAGAGAGCAAATTTGGAGCTTATGGGGATGAAAGTGTTGGTTTCATGGAGATGCACATCAACACTAAGGCTTAATTGGTTGTAAACTTCTTCATTCATCTTAATGCAAAGCTGATTTCCATCCCACATTACTGTTGTTCTAATTTCGCATGTAAATGTTGTTGTATTCCTTAGTCACTGAAATGGATAAATAGATTATGTTCTAGTAGCTTTGATGTGTTTGCGTGTTTGATCTGATTGCAGGTGCACAGGTTCACTATCGAAGCAACATTCCAGGTGTCTATGATATCTAGGGAGGGTCTTCATCCTTTGTCGTTCACTCATTTGTTCTGGATCTGAACCATTCAGACCAGAGGAACAGCTTCTGTCCGCAGAAGGTGAAATATTCTAGTTTACAGTTGTTTTCCTATACTTTTAGAGGATGGATTTGACATTGGCATAAAACTCTTCCACCTTACTCAATTTATTCTTGGTTTGAATTTGTCGATAAATTTTTTGATGATTTTGAAATTTTGCAATTTCGACAAATTGTGTGGAGAATTAGAGGTTCTATTCATTAATAAATATTTATCTTTAGAACAATGTTCAATAAAGATCAGTCACATTCTTTGTAAATTTCATCTTGATGATTTACCTCTTGTAATTGATCTTATCTCAAATGCTTGTTTCCCTCTTAATCAACATAATTTGATTGCATATGATAATTTAGAAACATATCAATGTATTAATCTGCATGATGATTTTTGTTTACAAAGTAAGGCGAATGCTTCTGTTATAGAAATTTCAGATTGTAAAATTTCCATCAAACAAGTACTAAGAGGAAGGACAAATTGAAGATAAATCCATTAATATTGATGAGCAAACTAATCATTCTTTCGAGCAATCAGATTTTCAATCTTCTTCTATTTTAGATATAGGGAAAGAAACATTTATTGTATATCAAAATATATTTGTATCTTCTTCTAATTTTTTCTCTAATCTGTTCTTGAATTCAACTTCTCAAGAACACATTAATATTGCTAATAATTCCAGGTGCTCTGATATTTTGATAGAGAAGGTTGGAGATATTAATCCTCAAATTGAAAAATAAATTGTTGATCCACATCAATACATTTCACCATGTTCGGAAGATAGATTAGATTTTTATGATTCTACTCCATCTACCAAACCGATTAATTTCATTGATGGGAAGCCTCAAACCAATCATTTAATTTTTCAAATGAGTCCTCATACAATGCACTTATCATTTGCAAATCTAATTCAACAAAGTCATAGTTTACATTCTGATTTTTATGATGAGATTGCAAAACCGCCCATTGATTTATTTTTCAAAGAAGAACTATCTTGTGAAGAATTTCTTTGTGACAATCTTTATTTTCCACAAAAGGAATTTCATTTTCTTAATGTTTGCACTTATTTTTCTTTGTACCCCAATATATTTGGCCAAGATGCAATGCATAGTTCATATTCTGATGAATTAAATTCTACATTGCCACAATCTTATGAGGATTTGCATTTAGAAGATAAAGAAAATAATCTTTCTTCCCATGAAACTTTTGATCAATTATCTACATGGGAATTAAGAAATATTTAAACAAGAAGATTTGAGGAAGTCTGTCATGATTCATTGAAGTTCTTAAGTCAACAATCTTGTTCTAATCATGATCATTTACTTGAGATCGAAAATCATTATGAAATAAGTAATGTTGGTGATTGTCATCATAATACTAATAATGTACATCTCATAACAATTGATGATTTCTCACATACATTATTTAATCCCATTAGTTTATCTCAAGATTATGATTATGAACAATTTAATCCCTATCAAATTGATCGGATTATTTATCATAATGTAGAAAATAATCTTGAAATTGAATTTGATGATCATTATAAAAGGTGTGTTCATCTGCAAGATAATCTTTATAGGGAGGAAATTATACAAGAAGAATTGTTGAATTGTTACCATGATATAAATATTCTTTCACACAATCCTTTGCATAATATTTTTGTAGAAAACTTTCATCGGATATCTCTCTCATCTGCATATTATGATAGGATTACAAATTGGATCGAGAGGTCTTTCCTTGCAATGCTTCCAGAGAACGATAAGGTTATGCTTACCTTATTTTTAAATGTGGATCATAAAGAAAGTAAGTACGACTTGCTTATTTTTTATTTCGAAAAGTTTCATTTCATTTTACTAATTGATTTTTTTTTGTAGGATTGGAGTTATTTGAATGGCTTCATTGGAAGTTTCATGTTACTTAGATTTTTTATCATTAAAGTAGATTAGAAATTTGTATACATATAAATTAGTTTTGTTACTTGTTTTTTTTTGAATAAATGCAGTTATGAAGATAATGACAATATCCGAGTAGGAGATGAGACTAGACTCGAACATATTCAGGAAATCATTATTTACCTGCTTTCATTTTGTATGCGCTTGTTTATCATTGGATTTACTTTAAACATGCATGTTCAAGTTATATCTGCATTCTCTAAACTATAACGACTTTATTATGAAATGTTTTGAGACAATATTTTCATAAAAGTGCATAAATTTTTATTCTCTCCTAATATGAAATGGATTAAAAGAGTCTTCTTAATTTTATAACTACACATTTTGATTTAGTTTAATATTTTAGGCTTCTTTATTTGTTTTCAATAAAGACCTAATTAAATATGATATCTCATGACTTATTAAAAACAAAATTTTTAAATCACTAATTATTGTTTTTAGTTAGTAATATAGTTGTGAGATTTTGATTTACTTTTGGTTCCACTTATATATATGTTTGATTTAATCATTCTTACATTTTCTTTTCTTATTAGTTTGTTTTGAGTTTTCATGATTTTCACTTTTGAGATAAAAGAGCTTATCACTCTTTTACAGTCTTGAAAGCTTATCTATAAATGAAATCTTTATAAATGTTTTCTGTTGGTTGAAAATTAGATGTTTTAATTTGTTAATTTTTAATTGTGAAAAATCAATAATAGACTATGCTCATAATTCTATTTGAATCTTTCCATAAGTATCCTAGAACTTTATCTTTAACTCAACATAAACATATAAGTTGGATTTAGTTACTTTTAAGGCAATCAATTTCGAGAAAGAAGTTTCAATCTGTAAATATTAGTAATCTATAGATTCCTTACGCCATCCTTTCTCTTAAGGAGTTTCTAAGTATACTCCCCATTTACTAGGCTAACTCAAATTGAGATTAGCACATTACACATAGTTTGCATATTTCTTTAAACTTGTTGTTTGGGAGATAAGCCATCAGAAAAAATGGGTTAAAAGACGTCCCTACAGAGGCTATGGACACCTACGGGCTGGAGAGGCTCCATCTGTGGTGTTTTGGGATACTAAATCATAAATATTATATATATAAATCTTTAAGAATCATTTTCCATCCCACACTCGTAGAGAGTCACATAATGTTGCTTACCTATTAGTAAATTGAGTCATTGTATAGCTATGTATCTAAATCAGTAAATTGGGACCAGAGCAATCGGAAGTAAGGTTAAAAGGCATCCATGTCGCAGCTATAAATGTCGGATGGCAGTAGGGTCCTGCCTGTGGTATTGGAGTCATTTCTTAATCTATGTCTTATATGATTAGCTTGATTTCCCAAGGTTAATTCCTGGTAAAGTTCTTGGTTCTTACATTTTATAAATAGTTTATTTTTAAAAATGAGTTTATCTTTAGAATTTTTTTTGAATAATGATGGGAATGACTTGGATGTTTTAGAAGTTTTGAACTATAACCAATATTATATCATTCAAGTGATAAATCTATTCAGATGATTTGAAATGTAGCATGTGAAAGCATTTTATTTTCATTCTTAATTTTTGGATTTCAACACTATAATTCAGAGATAACTGGTTCTTCCTAGCCAGTCGCCATTTGTTGTAGCTACAACAGATCCCTTGTTTTATCCAAAACATGAGAGCC
Organism: Pseudotsuga menziesii; assembly: GCA_001517045.1. Lineage (NCBI taxonomy): Eukaryota > Viridiplantae > Streptophyta > Pinopsida > Pinales > Pinaceae > Pseudotsuga > Pseudotsuga menziesii. Next base: position 653,019 of record LPNX010637521.1, on the reverse strand, counting down.
CAAATTTTTATATGCAAAAGGTGATGCTTAAGTTCCTTAGTCATTTTGGGATTCTCATGTTGTTTATCATGGTTTCTATGTCTTTGTCATGATTGATTTAGTTAACATTTTTTTTTTAATTTATGCATTTATCTGTGTTTTGGTGAGTTGCAGAAGGAATTAATTTTTCCCATAAAAGTGTCTTTTCCGCAACTCACATCCCACAATTGCGGATTGCAGGATTGCTTTGTAAATATTTTGAACTTTTCATCCTGCAAATTGCGGATTGCAGAAAGTAGTTGGGTTAATAAATTGTATTGTGTGTTTTCGCAACCTGCAACCCGCAAATTGCACATTGCAGAAATGATATAGTTAAACTGTAGAAGCGTTTGCATTCCTGCATCCCGCAATTGCGAATTGCAGAGAAGACACAGCTTGCAAGTTTAAATCTCTAATGTGGATTCGTCTTGATCCAATAGTTAGGATTGTTTTTTGTTTTCAATGATCATTCGGCTTCTCCATTCTTTTTGTTTGTGATTAGATTTTCAAAATTGTGATTTTCATTGCTTCAAAGATTTAATGAGCACTTTGGTGGATCAAAATATTTTAATCACTTGATCATTTTTAGGATTTCTATTCATATCTTAAAATATTTTGAATTATTACTTTCAAATTTGAATATTTTATTCAATTTTGAAGTCCTTTGATCATTTTTTTGGGCAAATTTATAATGGTACTCAAAAATACTTATTCATAAATAATTCAAATTCGAAATTATTATAATTTAAGTAAAACCTATATTTTAATGATGATTGACTTACGTCCATAAATCCTATAATAAAACTGTATATCAATTCTTCATTAAATATTTTCAATCTTATTTATTTATTTGACAACAAACATCTCTTCTTACTACTACACTTTAATATATATATATATTTAATATATATATGAAATACCACTCAAATTAGGATGAAAAACTAAAATTAGTGGATCCTTTGTCATTATCTCAAATGATTTCATATATATTATTTATAAGCTTGAAAGGGAATAAAGTCGTTTCTTCAAAATAATAAGCAAGCTCATAATAATGAGGAAGATGACAAATTTGTTCATATGGCAAAACAAATCAGAATGAGTTGCTTTAATATTATTATTAAATTTTAAAGTAAAAGGCAATTCACGATTATAATTATATACACTAGAATGAGTTTGGAAAATTGACTTCATTGACATCACAAGGATTGGCTTTTATCTTATTTTTAACATCCAACTTAAGTCAACATACCAGCAAAACAATGCGATGCATTAACAACTTTGTCAGTTAGTTATTCTGGGAGAGGGGATTTCATTATTTTTATTTTTTCATAATAAATCTTTATTGTCTTCCTTTTTTAATATTATTATCTAAACTGTCAACCATGAAGGTAATAAGTTGGCGCACAGACTGAAAGGATTGGTTAATATTGATAATGTGTTTTAAAATCTTCTTATTACTGGTATATAGGTAGTTTCTTCAAGCCGTTGCGAATTTTTATGAGGATAATGGATTTCATGAATAAGTTGTTGCATTTTTTAATCGTCACTAATTGCCATTAGGAAAGAACTGCCACATCTCAGTCATAGCCAGATATCAAGGAGTTCATGATCTACTTGCGAGAGCAATTGTTGAATTAATGATCATCTATAAATGAGATAGATTCGCCGGGAGGGAAGAAATAGTGCTGATTACATGTGAGATTATCACCCAAATCTGCATACTGAGTTGCACGATATCACGTCAAATCTGTTGTGAGATATATCCTAGACCTTTAAAAGAGAAATCCGTTTCCAAGATTGGATCGTTGAACTAAAGTCCTTAAAGTTTGGCGAAATCACAGAAAGTTGGAGATAGTGAAGAGATGAAGATCGCAGATTCTATAAACAGAAATGGAACGGATATGACCTGCAAGTTCGTTCACATGACACATTTTTAGAAAATTGTTTTTTGCAATTCGATACCTATATAAAGAGTAACATATTGATTGAAAGGGGGTGGGGGGCGGGGGATTTGAAGAGGAAAAAAATTAGCTAAAGCGATTGGAGACACTCTGGTTAATACAGGGTTTGTTATTTCTTACATACTTTCAATAATGCAGTTATGTTGTTCTCTTGAATCTGCTTCTGCATATTTGATCAAGTTTCTTTAATAAGTATTGATTTTTCACTTCAGATTGTTTACCATCAATGTTTAATATTTTGCAAATTATAAGTACATTGATCCATAGTTTTGATTTCTCTTTGCTTACGATCTGTGTATCGGTATTGTTTTAATGAATTTATTCAATTAAAATTGTTATCTATTTCTACAAATGGTTCTACAGAAAATATCATAATTGATGTTAATTTTTCAATTGACATATCAAGTATTGGTTGATATTGAATGTACTAAACATTTAATTTATTGTTAGTAAATTTTAGTTGGTTGGTAGTAATTTAAATAGATGAGTAATTAATCTCTTTTACATTTATGTTGAATTGATAAAAGCTTATCTACTTTCACCTCAAGTTAACCCACATGCAAACAAGACACCTTCTTAGAGTAGGACTGACTTAGATTAGACTTCCTTCTTAAGAATATTTGTTTTCTTTCAACATCTAAGACATTCTGTTGGGAGACAAATCCTTTCAGGATCAAAACTATAAGTGCTAGCGGAGGCCTTTATATCCATAGGAGATCATTATTCCAAACAGGCTGGGGATAGAATTGTTTTTGCGTAGGACCTTTTGCAGCCTTTCAATCTGGGTTTTCCCCCTCTGTTGAGAGCCTTGGAACCCATTCCAGCAACCTACTCATTCGAGGCCTCAACAAGGACATAATGGAAACAAGGTGGGAGACATGCTTGCTAATGCAGACATGGAGGCTCGATAGGTGTGCGTCGGTCATGCTTGGGAGGACCTGTTGGATGAGACACTTGGGGCGGTGTGCCAACAATAAGTGCTCAATGATAAAGATGTATAGGAGGATACAAACATGTGGAAGCACGTGCTGACCCATGATCGAGCCAAGTGTCCTCCATCTAGCTAGTATAATTAATGGGGGAATTGTTCGGATGGGACTGCTCCCTTCAAATATCATGAATGGTTTCATGTGTGATTTTATTTCCTTGATGTGATCTGTAAGATGATATTTCAATTCGGGAGGTGGAGGATCTCAGCTTTCAAGGAAAGTATTTATGGCTAGAAAGGACCAGAGGATGGTTGAGCTCAGTCGTGGTACGCTTGCAATCATCATGGAAAGTGGGAAGTTGTTATATATCTACGACTCTCCAATGACCATGTAGCTACCTGGTAATATTTCCTCTCTTTGGTTTCAAAGGTGGTGGATTTTAACAAAATCTATTTTGCATGTAGGTGGGTATATGGATATGGGGAAATACATGGTTGGCGATATCAAGGGAAAGGTGTCACAAAGGGCTCGGGGTATCCATCCCCTAGTCACCCGTATACACATCATGAGGACTCAGAATAAATCCGAGTGGGATGATTTTTTTTTTAGCTAGGACTACCTTTGGAGGTTCAAGAATGCATTATTGGTATTGAATCTCACCTATGGCAACATCTGGATGAGGGGATGCTTGATTCTAAAAGAAAGGCGATTGAATATTGGGTAATGGACCTAGGGAATAACGTAGCTCACCTTGGGATTTATTAGACGACAGTGGCTCTCTTTTGGGTTATTAAGAACCTCATGGGACACGTTCTATGGGAGTGCATGGAGAAAGAAGAAGGGGATGCCACTCCTGTCCAATGCTAGAAGGAGCACTACACAGAGACCAGTCGCTTAAATGCAAAAATGGATGCGGTGTTGGAGGTCTTGGGATTCTCCCATCGAATCCTTTGGATGGGCATACAAGTGAAGCATAGTCGGTCCCTGAATGGGATCTCATGCGTAATCTGGAATGGCATTGTGGCTTTTGAGGTCGGTCCTAGTTTTTTCGGTGACTCCTCGGTCTGAGGTGATTTCGGATAGTATGTATGTTCTAGGTTTCTTTTAATTTCTTCACATATGTAATTGGGGAAATGGGGTAATGGGTATGCACTATGAGCGATATCGAGTTACTATGTATCAGTCTCTGTTTTGTTAGGGGTGATCCTGCGAGTTCGAAGACTTCGCTTATCAAGTGGTGGGTTGTTTTGGAATTTATCATTCACTGGTTGTTTGCAGTGTTGATGTTTTGGAAGCCCTATATCTCTTTTCGATGTTAATATAATCATTTCTTACTTACAAAAAAAAAACTTACGGTAGTTGAGCTATGCATGTTGACTAAGGACTCTCACGTGTAAAAGGGTTCAAAGAGTCACACCAATCTTAGACTAGATAAGTAGAAAATTATAAATCGTTCAGTTGTTAGAAAATGTGTATTTGTAATGTATCTCTTATGTATTAATTTCATATTAGACTAACATTGTCTAAGTTTTAATGATGGGTCAATTTTATACATTAGAGTGATTTTATTTACACACATGCTCTGACTTGATATGATATGTTGGATGATTACTAGGAACCTTTTGCTTGGAGTGCTACACTTGATGATGATCATAATTAATGTTCCTTGCACACTTTAGGAGGACATCACACCTTCTAGCACATTGGAGACTCGTCTTTGACATTTTGGAGGCTTAGGGGAGTTTATAGACCCCTACTCTCACATGTTTAGACCTAGTTCCTCACATTGTACCATGGCATGAAACATGGATAATACTTGGTAAGATTTGTTGGAGCTATAGATGGACCATTTTCTCACACACGTGGATGGATATGAGGTTGTTTGAGGGTTTCTACGAGATCGTCCTAGGGTTTAATCTTGGTATTGGCACCTCCAAGCACCTTATACCCTTATTAAAGCTAGTTCTCACCTTGGGAGGATGTTTTAGACCATTTCCACGATGACGTCCCATATTGTGAGTATTTTGGACCACGCGTGTCACTTACTCGAGGGATCACTCTACTATTTTGAGTCTTATGACTAGTAGAAAAATGGGTCATAAGGGACCAGGTGTTACACATGAATCTAATCACCATAGTGTTCATGAGATTATTACTCAGTGTTTTCCTCAATCCCTGAGAGTCTGAAGTGTTAAGAATGAATAGAAGAAGATTTTTCCTTGTGTTTTTTCATATATTATGCCACCGCCGCACCTTGCTCATTGAAAAGAGGTGTTACCAACCCCCCAATGAATCTTGCACACTAGAAAAGTGTGGTGTTGCCACTATTTCACTTGATGCAGCAAGTGTTTCCCCTTGACCAATTCTCCTTGCCCTCTTGCAAAGTGTGGTTCCCTTCACAAAAATGAAAAAAAAGAGAGAATATATCGAGAAGTTTCTAGAAGAAACCCTCGTGGAACCTCATCCCCACTGACTTTCATAGGTGGAACTCGAGTCCCTCCATCTTTGAGATGATTCTCCATACAATCCTCAATCTATCCTATCATCTTTTTCCTTTAAATATACCCTCACCCCTCATGATCAAGAGAGTAAGAAAAGAGTGAGAGCACCCAAAAGGCTGGTCAAATAGTGTTGAACTCTTTAATGCATTGCAGCTAGGTGAGGCTTAGAGACATAAGTGACCAATGGAAGGTCTTATCAACATCAAGGCTTGGTTGTATTTTTTTCCTATCTGATTTAATACAAATATGTTATCTATTTCCCATAGATGATATGTATATCATGTTATGTTGTCTATTGTTTTTCTCCTTGATCATTAACATAGGTTTATCAAATTGTTTTGTTGCTTTCACTTTGTTTGCATGTTCTTGTGTGTCTGATGCAGGTATCCTCTTCTACACAACCTGGATTGCGAAGAAAATTTGAGAGACAAAGTCAACCTTCAATGTAAGGTATGAAAGATCAAAATCCAAGTAATTTGATATAATAGGGGAAGATTACATAGTTGTNTCTCTCTCTCTCTCTCTCTCTCTCTCTCTCTCTCTATATATATATATATATATATATATATATATATATATACTAGGGAAACAGTCTGCGTTCGCATAGATTGAAGAATTTCTGTAAAAAAAAAATTGGCAACTCCACTAGGGAAGAATTCTTAGTGGTAAGTTGAAATTTTCCTTTTCCTTTTGATTTGATAGATTTTCTTTTAATTTGATAGATCTTCCTATTTTCACCTTCAAATATTCATGCTTTGGCTCACTGATTTTTCCAGTTGATATTTCGTATTTAATTTTGATCTGTCACTAACTTCTTCTTTTATATTTAGCGCTTTTATTTTCTTCAAATCTCAAACTAGGCCATCGCACTTTGGTTGTGTATTAAGTGCGGCCACCGCGCTTTGCTTTCTTACAACCTATAGTTCCAATGCTCTTTGCATGTTAACAAGAAGCAATTCCACCACTCTATCCCTTCCTACAAAGTGCGATGTTGGACTGCTAATGCTCTGGTGTCAACCAACAACCTATAGTGCCAAGTATCATGAGCTCTGGCTTGCAATTCGATTTTTTTTATGCATATTTCAGTTTTTAAGAGTGTGATATGATAGTTACATTAGCCATTTGGATTCAGAAAGTGATTTCAGTTTTCTATTTGGTTTTCTTTTCAAAAATCATGATTGATTCTAGTCTTGAAAGCTTCATAGTTGTCTTTGATTGAAAATTTAGTGTTTGAAAATAATTTGATTTCAGTAGATCTCTGAACTTTGTCATCTTTGAAAGGAATAAGAAAATATCTTTTCATTTTTTTTCATTAGTTATAAAAATGCTTTTGTGTGCTTTCCTTTTTATAAAAAATTGAAAAAAATAATAAAATTATTTATAGGAAAGGACCCTTGATTTGTTTCATACACTTTCAAGAATTCAGTTTTGTGTTTTTCCTTCTTGCCATAATAAAAAAGAACAAAAGAGTTTTTGAATTTTGTTCATATTTGCTTTAGTTGGAAATTTTGAAAGTTTTTTTGTATAACTCCATAGTAATATTTTCTAGTTCTTCATTAGAGATCTCATTTCTTTTCAATTGAAGAAGAAAATTATGTTTTGCTTGCATTAAGAACAGAACAAGTAATGGTTTGATTTCATTTTATTTGGGATTTGTTTTATGTTTTAGAGAAAAATTGAACCTATATCCCTCTCTTAGGTAGGGAATCCCTCAAATGATAAAGTGAATGATCTGCATTGTCATACTTGCATGGTTTACTGGTCAAATATTCACCTCATGCATTCACCTAACCGTTCAGATAAAATTAAAGTGCTATTCTAGGGTAAAATGTTTAGCAAAGTGTGATAGGTTAAAGACATGTTCCGACATATTTAAGCATAGGAGTTGTCGTTACCTTCCTACACTACATCCCGAGGACTGTGCGGTTCTTCCACGTACACGTTGGTATATCGAAATTCCTTTCACATACCTTTGAGGTATATAGAAAGGTACTTCATGTAATTGACAGTATATTGGAAGGCCCCTTTCATACGGTTGTGTGTTAGACAACACTACTATGAATTTGAGCTCCCACCTACCTTGTGTATATTGGGAGACACCATTAGGGATTATGTGACCTTCTGAGAAAATTATTTTTGTCATCTTATCATCGCAATACACCGAGAACAGCACTCGGGGAGCTACTACATACATGCAATCTAGGTAGTCGGGTATTCAGGCAAGGGTATGGTCTCAATCCTACTTGTTTCTCTCTATTGTTTGACCCTACGGTATATCGTGAGTTGTGATGGTTTAACAAATCTCATGAGGATACAAACCTTTAATCCACTCCTCTCAAATGTTTTACTTATTGGATTGGTTTGACTCAGTGGTTTTTTTGTCTGATTTAGTTAGAGGTTTTCTATAAACAGTTTAACCAATCACGTTGGCTGAAAACCCTTTGATACGATCATGTAGGATAAAAGGATTATCACTAGAACATCCTTCAAACCCTACGACCCAATCTTTCATGGACGAAGAAATGGATTTTAATTCGAATGCAGGAAGTGGATCTCTTATGGAATTGGAAAGAGTTTCCGTGATGGAAGAACAAACAGAGTTTTCTCTCCCCATGAATGTTCCTATCATAGACTATTCATTGCCACCAATAATGGAACAAGTCTCTTCTCGAAATCCATATTTTCTAGTACATACTCCGACAAGGTCAATGTTCAACCAACCCAACCCAGATGATCCTGTTGTTACTATGTTTGGTCCAACTACTCTATTTGGGAAACTACTTTATGCCAACCTATCTCTGAATTTGGTTCCACCAGTGCCTCTAGTGTCTCTTCAATGGAGTTAACCCCTACCACTAGAAGGATTTTTCCTTTTCCTCTACCAAGTCACCTCCTCAGTATATCTTTAAACATGCCTTTCAGTCAAGTTGTAGCTAATGCTCCTCTTGCCCCTACAATCATTGTACCTAGTGCACACTCTATCGTACACTCCACTCCGGTGGAAATATCACAGTTTGTCCCAAATACAGCTTCAAATACTCCATTGAGAAGTGCTTCCATGCCTTCGATGAGTTTTCCTAATGCATTTGGAATTCATTGTTTTCCTTCTACATCCTTTACAACTAGGGGTCCCTATGTTCCCACTTTGCATAGTATTTTAAGAGACATGCCTTTAGTTGTAGGATCTAGTGGAACCAGTGGTTATGTTCCTATTTCACAACAACCTGCATCTTCTTGGGCTCAACATCAATAGCCTAATGTTGGTAACTAGTACTACACTGGGGCACAATACAACCCTTTGTATGTACCTTAACCAGGTGGTGTTACCAAACAATGGACACAACCTATTTACGGACCCCAAGTTGGACCTAACCTTGGTCAACCTTTAGTTGGGAAAAACAGTATGCAGGTTATAATGGACAATATTAGCTGGCCTATGGCCCTATTGGGATTTCCATGCCGTATCATTATTATATCTACCTGCAACCAAACATGAAACTTCCCTTTTTGACTACATTGGATTTTCCAGACTTGTCAAAATTGATAAATGATCCCATCTTACATGACCCTTGTTGGTCGACTATTCCTGTTAAGTTGTTGTCATACATTCCAAAGTTTGAAGAAAAATAAGGTAAATATCCTAAGAATCATGTAATGAATTTCCATCTATGGTGTTGATCCAACTCCTTGATGGATGATTCTATTCGTCTACGGCTCTTCTAGAGAACTTTAACCAGTACAGCCACAAACTGGTATATCGAACTTTCACAACATTTGTTCCTAGAATTTGTTGACACACGTGTGTCGATGGGCATTCACTTCATGTTGTTGTCGATAAATACCAACACAAACTCCCTAAACATCATGCTGAAAAGGTTTTACCCTTTCTAGTAACACCTGCATAGTAGATGCAGACTCACTCAAGATGTGTTGGATTTTCATCATTTAATCAATATGATCTAGGATCTTATTTGAGAGAATAACATGCACAACAATAATCACAAGATACAAGAGACACAAAGAGTTTTCCTCAGGGAAAACATAAAGGATAAAACCCCACAACTTCCTCAGAGATAGAATGAGTACCAATGGAAAAAGTAAAACACAAAAACACAAATATGATCTCTGACGACTGTTCTCTCTCTCACTTGTGCGAGATCCTGTTCTCTCACTCATGTGCTACAGTTGAGTGAGTGTGTGTTTCAAATAGAGAGTCTCACTCTCTATTTATACTAGTTTTCCACTTGATAATTACTTACCAGGGATGACCTCACTAGGAGAGTCTAATAACCTTAGTACCCCTCAACTATGGGGACTATTTCCTCGACTCACAAAAGAGGGTTAACCTCGATGACTTTACATGAATTTATTATATTAATGACTCCAGATTGGAGGAACAAACATCTCCAACGGGGTACAATGAAATACAATATAAAATATACAAGTGAATACATTCCAAAGTTACAAATACATCAACACTCCCTCTTATCTAGGAAGGTATTCTCTTGACACAGTTCATCGGCACAAGTCTTTATAAGTGGATCATCATCAAAGTTGGATCATCCTCAAAGCTGGATCATCCTCAAAGATGGATCATCATCATCATCATTTCTCCCACTATCTCGAGCAAATGGTGTTATCTCTCAATTATATTCGTCATAGGAATTCCTACAGAGCTAGCCCTTTTTCATGTTGGTTGTAGGCCTAGCCTCCATGTAGGTCTTCTTATTCAGCAATTATATCATCGGCATGGTAGTACACCCCTACTACCATCTGAGAAAGGCTCCAGCACTTACATCCACCGAAATGGTAGGACACACCTACTACCATCCAGGAAAGGCTCCAGCACTTACATCCACTGACACGGTAGGACACACCTAATACCATCCAGGGAAAGGCCCCAAAACCTACATCCATTGGCATGGTAGGACACACCTACTACCTTCCGGGGAAATGCCCCAACACTTACATCCACCGGCATGGTAGAACACACCTACTACCATCCGGGGAAAGGCTCTACACTTACATCCACCAACATGGCAGGACACACCTACTACCATCCAGGGAAAGGCTCTACACTTACATTTGACCATGGGAGGCCTCGCCTACCACCATGTCAAAAAGGATCAGCACTTACATCTGACCATGGGAGGCCCCTCCTACCACCATGTTAGAAAGGATGACAGACCCATCACTTCCCCCTGGAAGGAACCTTGATCTCGAGAACACCGATATTCTCCCCGAAGTACTCAAACTTCACTCTATCTAATGGCTTGGTCAACACATCAGCTATCTACTCATCCGTCACAACATACTAGAGCTTCACTGCTCCTCGCTGCACCATATCCCTAATATAGTGATATTTGATCTCGATGTGCTTTGACTTGTAGGAAAACCGGGATCTCTGAAAACTTCACACAACTCTGGTTGTCGCAATATATACAAGTAGCATCCAGTTGGATATCAAACAAATCAGATAGTAGCTTCCTCAGCCACACTACCTCACAACTAGCCGAACAAGCTGCAACATACTCTGCTTCAGTTGTACTCAGTGCCACACGGGACATATTCCTGCTAAACCAAGAGATCACACCTGATCCCATACTAAATCAGCACCCCAAAGTTCTCTTCCTATCAATGGCACTGCCTACCCAATCCGAATCCACATAACCCTCCAAGTTAATCTTCTGATTCGCCTCATACTTGAGCCCATAATCAAATGTACCCTTCAGGTATATCAGAATATGCTTTGCATCAATCAGGTGAACATGTCTCGGATGCGTCAGGAACTGGCTCAATGTATTCAAAGAAAAGCAAATATCTAGTCTTATATTCTTTAGGTACACAAGGATCCAATCATCTGATGATAAATCGTAGCATCAACCGACTCTGATGAAGCATCACTCAATAAATTCAGGTTCGATGCCATAGGTGTGGTCATGGACTTGTAGTCCATCATCCCAAACCTCTTCAGGATATCCATTGCATACTTCCCTTGTCCTAGGGAGATTCCATCTACATTCTGCCACACCTCCCTACCTAGAAAGTAGTGCATCCTATCCAAGTCTTTCATCTCGAACTCGGCAGCAAGCTTCCTCTTTGTGTTAACAATCAACCCATCCTCACCTGTTACAAATAGGTCATTTACATACAGTAGGAGTATCACTGGGTTCCCTTCCTCAACCTTTTAGTAAAGGTTGGAATCTGCTTTACTCTTGGTAAATCCCAAGCTATTCAGGAAGATTTCAATCCTATCGTACCACGTCCTGGGTTCCTATTTCAAACCGTACAGAGACTTCTTCAATTTTCACACGAGTCTTCCTATCATGTGTCTCGAATCTGAGTGGCTACTCCACATAGACTTTGTCTTCCACTACACCATTCCATCTAATTTATCTTCCATTTCATCACTGCATCAAGAACAAGTACTGATCTCATGTAAGTGTATCTGGATACAGGTACAAAAGTTTCTTCATAATCTATCCCTTCCTTCTAGGAGAATCCACATGCCACAAATCTTTCTTTATATTTCTCTATGTTTCCATCTGCAGCATGCTTAATCTTGTAGATCCACTTGGAAGTCACAACAGACTTCCCCTCTGGTCTTAGGATCACATCTCAAACATCATTCTTCATGATCGATTGGTACTCCTCGATCATAGAATCCTTCCATTCTTTATTTTTTGTCGCTTCTTCATAGCTGGAAGGTTCTTTATCAATGATGTAACACAATAGAGCTACATAACTAGAATAGGACCTAGTTCTCTTCCTTTCTTTGTGCACTTCTTTTGGAGCCCCATATCTCTCTACACCTTGGATAGCCTCTCATACCCATGCAGGTTTCCTTTTGTAAGGATTCTTCTCTTTAGGTGGATCTACAGGTTCTTGAGGTTCTTCCATTTCTCGATCTTCTTTTGGAGTTGCTTCATTCATAGTTGTATCTCGGATCTTGGGTGCTTCTATTTCTTCAAGTTCTGCAATAGATATTTTTCTAGATTTGTTGTAAGCAAAGTCTTCATCAAATTGCACATCCATGATGATGTCGATCTTCTTGAATCATGGGAAGTATATTCTGTAAGCCTTCGAGCTTTCACTATATCCCACAAATATACCCTTCTTTCCTGAAGGATCTAACTTTGTCCTCTTTTCTTCCGAAATGTGTATGTACATTGGACAACCAAATATTCTGAGACGGCTGACTTTTGGTTTCTTGCTGGAGAATACTTCTTCAGGTGTCTTGTTCTCAAGTACTCTATGTGGAGTACAGTTCTATACATACACAACAGTCCTGGCAGCTTCTGCCCATAGATGCATGGGAAGATCTTGATCATAAAGCATTGCCCTTGAAACTTCCATAATCATTCTATTGTTCCTTTCTGCAACCCCATTCTCTTGTGGATTATATGGAGTGGTCAACTCCCTCTTAATCCCTGAATCTCCGTATAATTCCTTGAATTCATCTTATGTGAATTCTCCGCCACTGTCTAATCAAAAGGTCTTGATTTTCTTCTCTGTGTGGTTCAAGATCAAGGCTTTGAATTCTTTGAACTTACTGAATACTTCATCCTTGCTTTTCAATAAATATATCCATGTATTCCTAGAAAAATCATCAATGAAAGAAACATAATATACATACCCACTTAACGATATGGATGACAGCAGACCACATACATCGAAGTGGATGGTTTCCAAGATTCATTTTTCCTTGCTCTTGCTACTTGGAAATGTCTTCTTTGTGTTCTTTCCTTTCGCACATCCTTTGCAAACACCTTCATGATTTGCTTGTATTTCTGGAATACCTTCAACAACTTTTCTTGTGAGTGGTAGTTCCCTATATTGCACATGTGCAAGCCTTCTATGCCAAAGTTCACTTGGCTCTACCGAGTCATGGACCAAAGCTTGTTCTGGTTGGCCCTTTAATTTGTATAATCCTCTCTCTTTCTCTCTGATCACTACTGCATCATCTATAGCCTTTCCCTTTGGCCACATAAGGACTTGGCCATCTACAAATGAAACCCTCATGCATTTTGCATCCAATGCAAATATGGAGAGAAGGTTCATCTTTAGTCCTAGTACAAACAAGACATCCTTCATCTTCATAGACTTTCTAGAGTCTATCTTGTAGGAGGATTCACCACTACCTTTTATGGGATACTGGTAGTCATCCCCAAGTTTCACTTTGTGGGGTGACTCATGTTCAGATAGTTTCACAAAGAATTATTTGAATCCCATCATATGCTTGGAATCCCCACTATCTATGAGCCAATCATTGCTTCCATGTGTGATAGTTCTTGTAAGGGTAGAAATCAAAACATATTCTTCATCACTTGAAGATTATTCACTTTCTTCTTTGAATCTCTTTCTAGGAGGTTCATCATCCTCTGCAGTGTGAGCATGATGTATTATTTTGTTTCCCTTATTCTTGTGAGAGCCACCTTTGTTTCTAGGACACTCTTTGGAAAAGTGTCATTTCTCATCACATGTATAGCATCTGATTTTAGATATATCTCTGTTATATATTTCAGGGTTATCTTTCTTATTCTGGTGAGAATGCTTACCTTTGGGATGATGGTAGTCCCTTCTTCTTTTCTTGGTGTGTGATGTGAGAGATTGATCTTCATTTCCCATCTTTTCCTTTCGATCTACTATCCAAGATTCTTCTTGTGAGCATTCCTCCCACAACCTACTGAAAGTGATTAGCTTTCTTCTAGCACAAATCCCTTGAATGAAGGAGTCCCATGACCTGGGGAGACCATTCAAGGTGGTCATCACAATTTCTCCATTCTCTACTTCTTCTTCTACTGCTTCAAGTTGTTCTTTGATTTGAGAGACCCTTGTAAAGTATGAATGTATGGTCTCTGCATTATGGATCTTCACATTCTTCAATTGATTTCTCAAAGTCATCTTCTGATTTATATTCTTCCCTTCAAATAGCTTGGTTAAGGAATCAAACATCTCTTTAGGTGTCTTTAGGGAATACACTTGTGGTATAAGGTGATCCTTGATTGAATCAGCAATAATCCTCTTGGCCTTGACCAAGTTCTTCTTGTGTAAGGCTTTAGCCTCATCTCCCTCTAGAACTGGAACCTCTCCACTTATGTAGGTGTCCAACTCATTTTCTTCAAAAGCCAGTGAGATCCTATACTTCCATGCTCGAAAGTTTTCAGCTCCTTCAAGATTTTCATCAAGCTTGGTGTGATGAGACATATTTAATGAGAAACTCAAATGGAAATACAAAAGATTTAGATATTACCAATTTGAAGTGTTGGAATTGGATCTGGAGCTTATCATTTGTAGTGTTGATTTTCTGGTCCAGGGTCAAATTAGGGTTTAACTTTCCTGGAGTTCTACCCAACCAAAAAATTCGATCTTAGTCTCCAAATTTAGATTTTGAGGAGGATAGAAATCCTATGCTTGGCTCACTCAAAAATTCCTCTTCTATGAAAATCCCTAATTTCCCGTAGTAGTGACAGGTCAAAAACTGAAAATGCTTGGAATCAGATTCTGCTTCGACAGAAAGATGTGCCCTTCAATGGAAAGTTAACCTAGCCTCATTTTACTGATCATCTGTGGAGAGAGACCCAAAAAGTAAGAAGCCCTAGCTTCTGCAGCTGCATAGTGTCTTCTTCTCAGGTTAGCTCTAATACCATGTTAAATTTTTATCATTTAATCAATACGATCTAGGATCTTATCTTATAAAATAACATGCACATCAATAATCACAAGAGACAAGAGACACAAATAGTTTTCCTTGGAGAAACCATAAAGGACAAACCCCACAACTTCCTCAAAGATAGAATGAGCACCAATGGCAAAATTAAAACCCAAAAACACAAAGATGATCTCCGACAGTTGTTCTCTCTCTCACTTGTGCGAGCTCCTCTTCTCTCACTCATGCGCTATAGTTGAGTGAGTGTGTGTTTAAAATAGAGAATCTCACTCTCTATTTATACTAATTTTCCACTTGACAATTACTTACCAGGACCGACCTCACTAGGAGAGTCTAATAACCCTAGTACCCCTCAACTATGGGGACTATTTCCCCAACTTACAACAGAGGGCTAACCTCAATGACTTTACATGACTTTACTATATTAATGACTCTCCCAATTGGAGGAACAAACATCTCCATCATGGTATAATTAAATACAATATAAAATATACAAGTGAATATATTCTAAAGTTACAAATACATCAACAATATGTCTAAGGGAGGGCTGCAAGAACCAAGTTTCTGTAGTGGGAAGAGGACTTTGCACTATCTTTTATTGAATCACAACATTACCCAGAGACCCAGGTTCATAACCGAACTATTAACCAAATATATACTTATCATTATTACTAGCAATCATATCATCCTAGATTTAGATCGATAAACACATCAACACACATTAAATCAATAAGTCCTGCGATACTTTGCATCATTCACATATGAAGGGAAAACATAGATATAACATATTCATTCATCGCATATTTATCCCAAAGAGTCTATCAACATAGCTCACATTCAACACATCTCACAACACATTACACAAAGATAAGATATTATGTCTAGAGATCAAAGAGCCACTCTAATTTACTTCATAAGATAAAATATTCATAACACCAATACCCAAAATAAACCACACAAGAAAAAAACTATTTCTCAGTCTATCACTTCTTTGCCAAAATACACATAGATATATTAATTCATCCTTGGTTTTATTTATTTTCTCAATATTTACAATCCTAATTCTATTTATAGGCTCACTAGGCCATTACAAAATGGTCCACTTGACCAATCTCTAGCTAACTTAACCAAAATATCCTGGTTTTTTGGTTCCTTCTTCCATCACGGTTTCCTTTTACCTTCATCGACATCCTTTCTATCGGTGTCAATACCATACTTCGTGCACTCCAAACCCCTTTCCAATAAGCCCCTAACACAAACTTGTGGCTTGTCCTCGAGCCACTTCAGTTGGAAGCCACCGGTGCATTTAGTTTTTCCTTGAAGTCATCATATTCTTCTCTAACTTCTTCGATATCTTCCTTGACCTTTACTCTGAGTGTTGTGCACTCTTCCACTTCCTTCTTTGTCAGATGTTATTCACTTATATGTTGCACTTTGGTCAGCTCTTCTTTGGTCTTCATGATTTCATCCATGGCCTTAAGTGCCAACTTCTCTGTTGTTCCCTATAGTTCCTCCAAGTGTGTTGTCCTTTGCTGGTGTCTTGCGTGTGCCTTATTAAAATGATGTTGCAAATCCTTTAAATAGACCTCCTTGGTCACCTGCGGAAGTGGGGGAATCATTTTGAGTGGACCTCTCAACGTTGTTAGTTGTGCTTCTGCCTCTGTGAGTTGCACATCCAGTTGGTGTAACTATTCGTCTTGTACTAAGCTACCCCAAAATTTTGTTATTTTCTCTGCAATCATCTACATTACCTTTTATAACTCTACAATTTCTATTGCGATGTCTCCTATTGCACTCCTCCTTCCTGCTATATGCTCTGGTGATGTATTTCGTACCGATATAGCCTGCAACTCTTCTTTTTCCTTTCAAAGGTCCGCGACAACTTTTCCCTCTGTAAACATCTCCGAAATGACTTCTGATACCTCTTCACAAGACATGGAGAAAGACCTCTCCATTCTTTGCATATCCCCAAATTCATTGGTTTTCTCATTATGATTGCCTCATTTTCCATTTTTAGTCGTTGTAGTTCCTCTGCAACACTTTCTGCCTACTGCTTGGTCGGGACTAGTTGGTCATGGACTGTTGCTTTGTAGTGTCTGATATCTTGGCTTGTTGCAATTTGAAGTCTTTTCAAAGTAGACATTGGAAGTAATTTTAGGTTGAGGCCAATTGAATGGTGTCCTCACAGTGTAGCATCAGTACCTTCGTCCCCTCTAGTGATCGCATGTGATGGGATATGTACTAGTCACACTCTTGTGCCAATGTTGACCTCAACCACCCTTTGCAGTGTTGCTTCCTGCGGTATCCTTGCCTCGAGCACTACATTGGTAATTGTCTACAGTAGTTGTGTAACTTGCTGGAAGTATCCTATCAAATGTTGTGTTTCGTTTTCCTTACTCTCATTGTTCATTGTTGTGATTGCGTTTAGAACCTTGTTCACCTAGCCATCAGAGAGCCTTGTGGTGCTAATCCCCTCTCCTTGCTCGAAATGACACTTCATTCCCTCTTCTTCATGTTGCTTCTCTGAATTCGACTCGGACGGAGATGCCGAGGAAGCTTCATTTTGTGATTTGTATTCTTCCTTTGATTCCTTTATTTTGTTCTGTTCTTGTGGGACATTTGTCGGTGGTCCATTTCCTGGGTCTGAAATCACTTCGTCACTTACCAAAACTTCTCATTCCGGAGGCCATTCTTCGATGATGGAATCCAAATCTTAATTTCTTAACTTGTACTATTTCATAAGCCATTCTTTCTCTAGATATTCCGGCAGTTGAATATGTATGGAGTGGGGTCCCATTGCCAACCGTGCAACCCTCTGGTACTTGTTTGCGGCTTGGTCTCTAGGATGTGGTACCTTAACTTATTCCTCTCGTAGTGCGTCTAAGTACAAATAAAATTGTATATTATTGTTCCTTTGTTTCTCCTTATCATTGAGTGCCCAAGGAGTCTTATACATTGTTCCTCGATAGATGTGACAGCATGAAATTCCATCCCTTGATAATACTTTGGCTCCATCCAACCGACCAATGTGATTAGTATTAGAAGCCAAGAATAAGTTAATGGCTTACTGACCTCTTCTGCCAATGAAACATATTCCATCAGCTCGTTCATTAAGAACAGGGACCAATTCATCTGTATTCCAGCTGTGCACTACTCCGTGAATGCAATAACCCTTGATGTGCATTGATTCAGGGGATTCTTCTGCACTATTTTGATCGTCAACAATTTTTTTACGAATTGCATTGCATGATCATTGATGGTATCAATGATGTATACCCTTTTATCCTTTATCACACAGTATTTCTTCCACAAATTGTCTTCCATCTTCTTATCATTATCCTTCCCTCTAAAGTACTACAACGGTTCCACCCATGCCTTAGGTAAGCTAATGACTTGAGATATTAAATCGACTGTAATTTGGACCTTTGTCCCTAACCACAAAGACCCATCGTGGAAACATTCCAACAATTGTTTGACACATGCATTAACTTCTACATATCGAACAAAATGAAGCATGTGGATGATCGATAGAAAAACAAACTGTTTAAATCCTAATTCCCATTGCACAGGTTCTCTCATGATCAGAACTCAGTCGCCTTGTGCTCTTTCCTCCTAGGTGTCTTAGGTGCATTCCAAGAATGCCAGGATGTCATGGTCATTGTATCGAAGCTTCTACAGTTGCACCACAATATTCATCATCACATCGGAACCTTTAGGTGTTGTGGGCATCCTAATTGAATACTTGTTGGTTTTGTCAATCCTTACAACCGGTTCCCCTTCCATTCTTGGTGGTACATACTCGAGGATGTATTCTATCATCGGTCCTAATGTTTTTCCTCTCATTGTCATCTCTTCTTTTGTCATTGCAGATGGGCCTGCTTCCCCCTATTCTATGGCCCCCCTCTTGGTTCTCCTCTCCATAGTAATTGGATGATTAGCGCTCCTCTTCTTCCTAACCGGTCGCCCTATTGTAGACACAATTTCCTGCTGCATTTCTTCTACTATTTTCACCCTCACAATCAAAGTTTCTTGCGTGCTTGTGCTTGAAATGATATGTGGTGTTTCCTATCCAACACTTTTGTTCATGCAAATAATGCTCTTAGTTCTAACCCTTCCTCTCTTAGCTCTAATCCTTCCACTCTTAGCTCTAGTTCTTCCTTTTGACTCACACAATGGGTCAAACCATGACCCTTTGTCTGATTTTATAGCCTCTAAGACTTTTTTGTGAGGGATCCACAACATCATCACTAAATCCTCATTTATTGACCTAATCCTCCATTAATTATGTAAATCCAACACCTTGGTCATTAATTGCAAATTTTTCCAACTTGTGATGTCGCCCATGTGGAGTAATTGCTTCATTTATTGCCTGATTTGATCAGTTGGTGCCTTATCTGGTATCGACAAGTTTCAACCCTTGTCGCAGTTTAACTTTTCTCATCGCTCTTCCTTCTGTCGACATATTTTCCTTAAAAAAATTTCATTCATTTTCATTTTTTTTAAATATGAATTGTTAGCATTGATGTTGTGCTTAGTTATCCTGATAACGCTTTAGCCGACTATCGTTTACTAGGTTCGGTAGCAGCACTATGTCTAACTACTACAGCTGTATCACACCATTCATTTGTGGGTGATATGGAGTACTCTTCTTGTGATGTATCTAGAATTCTTCAGTCATCGCTTTGATTGTCTAGTTGACGAAGTGAGCTCCTTGATCGTTCATTAATATCTTAGGGAATCCAAATTGGGTAATCACATTATCTAAAATGAAACTTGTTGTCGTCGCAGCTGTGTATTCCTTTATTGACACTGCCTCAACCCATCTCGTTAGATAATCAGTCATGGTGATGATGTATCATGCACATGTTATTTTCCTTGGTGGATAGATGGGTCCCACGAAATCGACTACCCACTTGTTAAAAGGTTTTAGTGTTACCTGAGGTACTAATGACATCTCATCTCTTTGTAATGGTTTTCTTGTTCTTTGACATACATTGCAGATTTTAGCATAATTTGTGATGTCGACATGCACTGTCAGCCACCATAATCCATCTCTGAGGATATTGTTGGTGTTCGCATGTCCTCCATAATGTCCTCCTATAATTCCACCATGTGCCTCTTCCAAAACCCTTTCTTTCTCATGTGGAAGAACATATTGACGTAGGATCTCATTTGGCCCCATCTTGTACAATTGTCCTGCAATCAATTGGAAACTAGCAGCTCTAACAAGTAGTTGCTTCTTCTAAGTAGTGGTGAACTCTTCAGGGGATTTTCCTGTCGACAACAATTGAATGATTTGTTTGTTATGGTCATCGACCATTTTGACTCTAATAAGTTGTGAATCATGTAAACCATCCTCGATGTTGCTTGGTTCTTCGCCTGAATCTATCCTTGATAGGTGATCACGTCCTTCTTTCAGTTGTCCAGGATTCACAATGATCTCAAAATTGAATTCTTGAAATAGCAGTAACTATCGACATATATTCTCCCCCAACATAGGATTATTTACCAAGTACTTCAATATCAATTGATCGGTAAACATTTTGAAATGTCCTCCTAACAGGGACTGGTGGAATTTTTGCAATGCATACACCATCGCAAATCCTTCCCTTTTCCGTCTTTGTGTAGTTTCTCTCTGCTGTAGATAATTTTCGACTTGAAAATGCAATCAGGTGGTCTATTGATACTTCCCCTGGTTGGGCCATGATTATTCCTAATGCAAATAATGATGCATCAACATGGGCATGGAACTCCTTTGTCCAGTCTAAAAAAACCAATATCGATGTTGCAACCATCTTCCTTTTTAATGTATCAAGACTCCTCTAGAACTTATCGTTCCATTTGAACTCTGCATGCTTCTTCAACAATTACTCCATTGACGTTGTGATTTATACTTATAAACTTTTGGTAATACCCTATGTGGCCCAATGCTGCTCTTAGTTGTTTTACTGTCATTAATGTCGGTAGGTCAATAATTACTGTGATATTGGCGAGATCAACCAACATGTCTTCCTTACATATAATGTGTCCCAATAGAATTCCAAATGGTGCATAAAATATACATTTATTTAGATTCAATCAAATATGATATTGTCGACATATTTCCAACATCAATTGACAGTTTGCAGTATGTTCTTTTACCAACCCATAGATGGTCCAATCATCCATGTAGAAAACTAGGAATATATGAATTAAGTATTTGAATGCAGTAACAAGTAACCTTGAAAAATTTTCGGTGAATGAATAGATTTTATGTCCTCCAACTCCTTCCAATACCTCATCAGTAAATGGTGTCAGAAAGGGATCATGAAGACTTGTGTCATTTAATTTTCATAGATCAACACAGATTCGAATTTCACCAGTATTTTTTGTCATGTACGACCATCGGACTGGTCCATTTTTATTCTTTGACTGGATTGATAATTCCTGCATCCAACATCCTTTCTATCTTTGCTTTGACATGCTATTTGTATCATGGATTCAACCTGTATGGTCAATGCTTCACAAGTTTTTCATTGGATTTCATAGGAATCTTCATTTCTCCCAAGTCCCCTGAAATACCTTTCATCTTGGAAACTTTGGTCGAGAATAAGTCCTAAAATTCATGTAATAGATTGGTTACTTTTTGTAATTTTTAAACCTGTGTAGAGAATCAAAGCATACATATGCTTTTAAGAAAAATAGAGATCACAACACATCATTCACACATAAACATAGAGATTTACCCTAGAAACCATTGACTGAGAAAACCAGAAAACCTTAGAGCCAATCCTCCTATTTTCTCTTCATTTCATTATGAATCCTCACAATACAAAATATAGGCGTTCAACAACATCCAAAAAACCCTAATCCATTAACCCAGATTAGAAAAAGACTCCAATCCCTTAACCGGGATTAAGTTACATATTTTTAGAAAAAATCTAAAAATAGCCACAAACAACTATAAATAGCCAAAAAAATTGGGATCGTCGAGCTGCAGCGCTGACATGCGCACCTCCCTTCCATATGCACATACAAAGAACATAATATATACTCAAAACTTTACCCATCATTGAATCATCCTAGTAATCTCCAATACTAGCAAACTTTGGGTCTTCTTCTGTCCCAATATTGACCTTTTTAATCTTTAATGGTTGCTTGAATTTTCTCGGATGGCATTTCTGGCACTTCGATGTCACGACTTCCTTTTGATTTTGGAATGTCAACAGCTCTTGGATCATCTTCATTATTAGGTTCTTCCAACGCCTTGTATCATTCCACCATCATATGTGGTGTTAGTGTCATTTGTGATCCCATCAGTAGCTCGACTGGAGCTATATCCAATAATTTGTCACAAATGTCCAGTAGCGCACTATGGATAAATGGATTTTCATTTGCAAAACTGGAAGTATGACATAATCTGATGGTCATTTCTTCCCACGTTTTCATTTCCCTTCGCAGCTATGTGGAAACATACCATCTATGTGTTATTTCATCCAACGTATGGATGAACGCGTGAACCCATTCTTCTTTTGAACTTAGTTCCCATGTTGTTTGGCATGTCATCAGATGGTTGTTTGGATATTTTTTACATCATATTTATTTCCTTGATAGCATTCATTCTCCCCAAATAAAACATCCATCCATCAATGACATATATCTGAGTCTTATATCGTTGCCTTATGCATA
The DNA here is from genome assembly GCA_001517045.1 of Pseudotsuga menziesii. Classification (NCBI taxonomy): domain Eukaryota; kingdom Viridiplantae; phylum Streptophyta; class Pinopsida; order Pinales; family Pinaceae; genus Pseudotsuga; species Pseudotsuga menziesii. The sequence goes on along the minus strand of LPNX010637521.1, from coordinate 630,272 downwards.
GCCCGCCATCTTGCAGCAGTAGATTTTGATTCCTCCTCTAGTCCCAACAATCATTATGGATCGGATACTCTATCTTCAAATTTTCTAATGAAAACTGCCAGATTAGGTAGTCCTTCATATTTCAGGGGATCCAATACTTCCATCGCGACCCACCTCTGTGACTGAGTGACTCGTGCACATTTTCTAATTGATACTTCATGCAATCGGTTCTGCCAGTTCTCTAGCGCTTTGACCGAGTCTGAGGATGTTGAGTTGATGCGTCGCCATCCTAAATCTCCATTAGCAGTGGGATGATATTGTATTTAGAGATATTATAGGCATTATCCCAACCTCCCATGACATTGTCTTATATTGGTTCAACATATCACTTCCCTTTGAGGAGATCCATTGGGGAAATGACCCTCATGTTGTGATTCTCGAATGCCATTATCTTTTTTATTGAAATTGATAACCATCTTGTTTTCCATCACCCAACCAATTCCAAATAGCGTAGGGTATGGGTTGGTTTCATTTACTATTTCAGTAACATCAAAGTCCACATACGTCTTCACTCCTTCCACTTCAACAGATAGATGAGGTACTCATCCAATTGGACAAATTTTGTCCTGATTTTCTAGTCGAAGTTGTATGGGGAACCAAATTAGTCGTGGATTCCCCATGATTTCCCATGTTTAATTGGTTAGGATATTCACATCTGACGCTAGATCCAAAATAACTGAATCTACATCGTATTCACCGATTCATCCTCATTTCTCTTCCCATTTTCTTCTTTTGTAATGAATTGACTAGGCGATCATGTCATCCTTCTTCATGTCGATACAAAATGCTTGTTATCTCTGCTAATTCATCTTTATATTTTGCTAACTTAAGACAGATTTCTAGAAAACATTTCAAAGTGCTGACACTTCTCTTCAATCTTGGTGAGTTTATCAAATCAAAACTTGGTAGCATCTCATAAATAGGTAACTTAACTTTGTTCTTGTTCAAGGCATATTTTTCTTCCAAGAAGGTTTCTTTCTTTATTTCTACATTCAATTGGCCTTTCTTTTGAGCCACAAGCCAGACATTTACTAGTGGTTTGCCATCTCCTGTTGTAGCTCCTCCTCTTGTTACTACGCTGACATTTAATGGTTGAGTTCTAAATTTTGTCGATATCTTCCCCACATTCGGTCCAGAATTTTGATTTTGAGTCTGATTTTCATTTTGGTTCAGTTGTGGTGTGTTCTTATCTTGCAATTTTGCAATTAACTCTGGACATTCCTCGAAGGTGTGGTATGTTGCACTATAGTTAGTACACTGGGCTATTAGATTTAGAAAATCCCTTTGTTATTGTCCCAATACTTCACAGTTATAGCACGTAACTGGTCCACAACCTCGGCCCATAGCTCCTCCGCGACCAAACCTCCATTACCTCCCCGCAAAATCCTCCTTGGAATCCTCCTTGATACTGGTACAATGGCTGGTTATAATGTGGTTAGTTGAATTTTTGTGGTTTTTGTTGATTATAGTGCAACTGAGTATACTGCAATTGCAGCTGGTTATACTGCGGTTACGACTGGTTATATTGTGGTTGCAACTAGAAATTTTCCACTGGTCATTGCACTTATCCCTTCATAAAGTATGTATCATAGTCCTTTCCTAGAGAAAATAATAAGCTTTGCAATATCTTTCTTCATGACCAACCTATTGATAGAAGTTGCAGAAAAGATTAGCTGGTTTTGATACAACCTTTTGTAAGTATACACATTATTCTGATTGATACCCTCTTGTTTGACAAATTCAAAACCAATTCAATCTTCCTTGACTCAATGGGTTTGGTTCCCTCTATTGTGAGTATTTGTGGAAGTCCGTAAAACGATATTTGTGATGTCCTTCATATCAACATTAACTGAACCATACTTATTCACAAAATTATTTCCCCTTCTTAATATCCTGCAATTGGATAGTAAGGCTTTCCAACTGTGACTGGATTCGTCTCATGCCAATCCCTGTTTCTCCAACTGGTGAAAGCTCCAATTTCATCGCGATCTCTAGGGCTTCCACCTAATATATGACCTTCTGTTGCACCAACGAAATCCGGATATGGGGTACCAAGGCTATGATGAACCATTCTTTCTATTGCGCATCACTCATTCCGAAGCTAACCTTGGACATTAGAGTTTTGAATCGTTGATTGAAGTCCCATACTGACTCATTGGGGAATTTATTTATCTCCTTCAACTTAGTAATATACTATGATTCTAATTTAGGTTTCTTGAACTCCTAAATTAATCTAGCCCTAATTTGTGCTAGGGTCTTCTGGGAATGACCCGTCGGTACTCATACAAATTTCTTGTACCAGTCCAATGCGTGGCCTTGATAGGTCGTCGCTAGTTGTCCTTTCTTGATATTGGTATATTGTACTTGTTTTACTGTCCACACTGCTTCACATAAGAACCAATATTGTTAGGTATCCTCAGTCCCATTACCCTGAAACAAGGGAAATTTTACATCATCACCTGCCATCCTAGGCCTCCTCTCATTGTTTGTTGATTTCTACTATTATCGTTGTGATGACAGGTGGGACAAACCTATGATGAACTCATGTTTCTACAACCTAAGTTCGTTGTGGTGCAAAGAATTGTAGGTACGTTGTAGATTTGGGTTGGTCCTTCCTCGGGTTTGGGTGTAACCTGGTCATTTCCTTTGTCAATGTAGGGTTTCTTAGTCCCTTGTGGTCCCTTCTGGTAGTTTTTTCATTCTAGTCACACCAGGAGTCTCCTCAGTCCTCCTCCTCTTTTCTTGCCAGAACCTCACCCCACTTCATAGGCGACCACAATATTTAGCGGGTTCTCTCACAGTCTCTTCATGATTCCCATCCATCTACCCTGTATCATTTCATAAAACCATTACCTTTGCAGTAACCACAGCCTTTGCACACTAGGGATTTACTTGTCGAGATTCATCTTTAGTATTCATTTTTCACATATAAGCATCGTAATCCATAGTTGTAACGACAATAGAAATCTCCCCCTTGGTCCATTTAAAAATTATCTTTGTCATTGTTGTAAGATTTGGTTGTGTCGACAGCGAATTCAGTAATGTACACTTCCAAAATGTTGTCTATCCACACATCAACAGCCCTTAAATATTTGTTTTTTACCTTTTACAAATTCTAGATTAGTTCTAAAGTCCATCGATTAGGATCGCCTCCCTAGAAATTCATTTTCTAGAAAGTAAGTTGTGCCAACCATTCATACAGTACTATCAGAAATTTAGTGAAGAATATTTCATGAATATCGGAGTATATATATATTCACTCTTGGATTTTAGTTCTCTTCTTCCACAAATTCTTGGGCTTTCTTGTCAAACTAATCTTGGATCTCTAGCTTCGTCAGATTCCAGAACATGTCCTCTTCTCCTTTGCACTATAGTCCAGGAAACGGAACCATTTGTTGACACACATCTATTGACATGGTTTCACTTCACGTTTTTGTCGACAACTACCAATATAGACTCCCTAAACATTGTCCCAAAAAGGTTTTACCCTTTCCAGCAACACCTATGGAGCAGATGTAGTCTCACCTGATATGTCTGAGGGAGGGCTGCAGGAACCAAGTTTCCGCAATGGGAATAGGAATTCTCACTATCTTTTACCGAATCACAAAATTACCTAGAGACCCAGGTTCATAACCGCACTATTAACCAGATCTACTTATCATTATTACTAGCAATCATATCAGCCTAGATTTAGATCAATAAATAAATCAACACACATTAAATCAATAACTATTGTGATACTTCACATCATTCCAAGGTGAAGGAAAAACATAGAGATAACATATCCATTCATCATAGATTTATCCCAAAGAGTCTATCAACACATAACTGACATTCAACACATTATACGGAGGCAATATATTTTGTCCAGAGATCAAAGAGCCACTCCAATTTACTTCATAAGAGAAAATCTTCATAACGCTAATACCCGATATAAACCGCACAATACAGAAAGCATTTCTCAATCAATCACCTCTTCGCCAAAAGACACATAGATCGATTAATTCATCCTTAGTTTTTTTTCTCCTCCCAATATTTACAATCCTAATTCTATTTATAGGCTCACTAAGTCGTTACAAACTGGTCCACTTGACCAAACTCAACCAAAATATCATGCTTTTATGTTCCTTCTTCCATCGCAGTTGTCTTTTCTCTTCGTCAACATCCTTTCTGTTGTTTTTGGTACCATACTTTGTGCTCTCCAAACCCATTTCCAACATACTTTAACTCTTTGGGGACATCATTCCTTACACACTTTCATCTACCTATTCATTATGAAACTAGTATTGACATTTGACTTCTCTCCGCCATACCACTTCCACCCACATATCTGATCATATGCATAACTGGAGGAGGCGACAAAGATTAATCAAATATCCTATTCCAAATCAGTTATTAGCTTATTGGTTCACTAAGTCACTATTTACCCCCATCGCCCGAGATGTGGCCATGGAAGGTGATGTTACTGAGGATCAATCTATTAGTCCTGCACAGTACTTGGACTTGGTTTGCTCCTACTCTGGAACTTTGTATTACTTGATCCCTCATCCCAACAATGATCCTTCCAAACCAACTCCTAAACCTCCTATGGATGGTGTTGTAGGTTCTATTCAACCCCAATCTATAGTGAAATCCACGAAGAAATGGAGTTCTTCTTCTCCTAAGAATACTTCAACTCCTATTATTTCTACCAAGGTGAATGTGGTTCAATCCTCAAAATCACCTCGGAACAAGAAAAAAGGGAAAGGTAAATCCAAGAAACCCAGGAATCAGTAGGAGAATCCAAATCCTTCAACTCTAGAGAATGAATCCAAACCTAAATGGAAATCTACATATCCCTGCCTCTTGTATGGTGATGATCATTTCACTAAGGATTATCCCATATATGAAGAGATTAATATAGTTTTGAAGAATAATCCCGCACAGATAGTGTGAACTGACCCTTTTCTATCACAACAGTAGTTAGTAGACAATGTGTCTTTACATGGTGCCTCTTCTTCTATGGAAGAAATCAATATGGTGTCCACTGAAACAATTAGGTTAACTACAAAAGAACAAACTTATGAAAAGTCTCCAAGGAAAAAGGACAATGGTCCTCCTTTTGAAAGGCTCCTTCTTCGTCTTATCCTTCTAATAGTCCTCTTAGTATTGAAAAATTAATTCCTGACACGATCTTACATCCTCCAAAGAGTACAATTCGCAAATCAATGTTTAATCCTAGCACTCAAGTTTCCCAGTATTATAATATTGTCAAATATTTGGCTCGGGAATCGTGCATTATGTCCACTTTAGAAGTAATCCAGACTTGTGCTAATCAAGGTAAGAACTTGTTGGAATCTCTTGGGGCTTTATATCTGGAGAATTCAAATGCTATTACCTTTAAATTGGAACACTTTAAACTGAGGTTGTCTCACCAACTCGCTTTCCAGATTGCAACCAAATTAATTGGTAGGAAGGACCATCGTATTGTATTGGAAAAAGGAGCATTTGTTAAAGAAATGTAACTACAAAAGATATTATATTTTGTATTATTATTGTTATTACAGCTTCTGTAGATGTTGTTCCTCTGATTAGGGATGTCATTGATGTATTTGGTCATGTAAATCCTTGAGGGAAAACCTCCGTTGTAAGTCGGGTCAGTAGTACCCACAAAAGTATTATTAAAATGTATTTTTGAGTCTTTCGAGGAAAGTCACACCTGGAAGAAAGGAGAATTCGTCCTAGTTGGGTTAGTATGCCTCTTAGTTTAGTATAAATAGGAGAGGTGCTTCCCTCATTTGGAAAAGTATAACACCCAAACAATTGCACTAGAGAGAGAAGAGATAGTCCATCTGGAGGAGAGGAAGCAGTCTAGTATTATCCTTTGGGGCTTACACTATACTTGGTTGAATTCTATATAGATGAAGTTTTGTTGGGTTTTATCCCCCATTATTGTTTCCTAGGATAAATATTTGTGTTCTCTTTTGTTCTTTTGAGTGTGTTATTCTTTAATAGATCCTTTTTTTTAATATAACAATTTTTAAAATCTTAACATGGTATCAAATATCACCTAAAAGAAGACATTGTGTAGCAGTTTATCCTATAATCCTATTAGGTTTTACTATTCTATAATCCTCCCTCCATAGATCATATGGAAAATAAGTTCCATTCAACTCGCCTTAGGAGGGCACATATTTCAGTCAAAGCAGTTTTTTTATTCTGAGGATTTTCACTTTTTGACCTACCACTACTGCTTGGAGAAACTAAGACATCAGAGTTTTCAAGGTTCCATCCTCATATTCCAGAAAAATCAAGGTACATTCTATCTCTCCTTAGGGAGGCGCATATTTTCCTCCAATCATCTCTACAAGTTATGCCAGTTGGAAAATTAGGGTTTTCCAGTCAAACCCTAGGTCACCCTAAAGCATATTCCAAATGCAGACCTCATACTAGTAAGTTATAGCCCCTACATTTCCATTTTAAGTTCTCATTCATTAAATATGACAAAAATTATCAAGCTTGATGAAAATCTTGAGGGAGCAGAGAAATTCAGAGCATGGAAGTATAGAATCATGCTCATCCTTGAAGAACATGACCTAGATGGATTTATCAAAGAAGAGGTCGAGGAACCAGAGGGAGAAGAGGCAAAGGCCAAACACAAAAAGGATATGGTCAAAGTAAAAAAGGATCGTTTCTAATTCCATCAAGGATAAGTTGATCTCCCAGGTATATTCAAAGAATACACCAAAATAAATGTTTAATGCACTAACTAGTATGCTTGAAGGTAAGAACGTCAATAGAAGAATGACCTTGAGGAACCAACTCAAGGGTGTGAAGATACAAAATATAGAGACCATACAATCATATTTCTAGAGACTATATCATATCAAAGAACATTTAGAATCCATTGGTGATATGGTTGAAGAAGAATAAGTGTTGATGACCACCCTGAATGGTCTCCCTAGAGAATGGGATTCCTTCATTAGAGGAATATGTTCTAGAAGAAAGTTAACCAAGTTCAACAAGCTATGGGAATAATGTGTACAATAAGAAGGAAGGATAGTAAACAAAGAAGAGAATTTAAATGATAATGAAGATCAAGCTCTAGCTACACACACCAAAAATGGAAGAGTCAAGGTTCATCTCCCTGAAGATCACCAGACTTAAAGAAGAATGAGAAACCTAGAAGAGAATATTCTTCATTTAAATGTTATTCATGCCATAATATGGGACACATTGTGAGACATTTTCCTATTAAGAAAGATCAGTTCAAGAATAAGAACCGAAGGTACCATTCCCATGCATCTGAAGAAAATGAATCGGACAAGGAAAGGACCATAGAAAATGAAGACTCTAGTGAAGAGTATGTCCTAATTTCAGCTCTCACAAGTTCAATCACTCATGGAAGTGACACTTGGATCATAGAAAGTGGTGCTTCCAAACATATGACAAGACATAAGGATTCACTCTCTTGTCTTACTCAAAAAGACTATTCACATAAGGTACAACTTGGATATGATTAGCAATACCCCATCAAAGGAATGGGAGAATCCGGCTACAAATTAAGAACTAGCATTAGGGGAGTTTTGAGGCAAAATATGGACCTCAAAACAAAATTTCTACCATTAAAATTCACTTTATAAAAACCAATAGGATTCAATATAATGATGTCAACCATAAGGGTAAATTTTGTAAAAAAAAATGGAGGGGAAAAAGAAAAAACTACTTTTTATTATTGTGTTTTTGGCATATATCCCTATGGGTTCACCTAAATTTCGAGTTTGGGGACTCCTTGGATGCAAAATTTAATTCCACATCCAACCCATACCCACACTGCATACTTCTTAGGTACCCACGGCACCCAAAAATGAAAATTTCAATAAAAAAATATTTTAATATTAAAATACTTTTTGTATTGAATTTTTTTTTTTTTTGGTGCCGTGAGTACCCCAAATATTAAAATACATTTTTTTATTTATATTTTCATTTTTGGGTGTTGTGGGTACCTCAGAAGTATGCAGTGTGGGTATGAGTTGGATGCAGAATTAAATTCCGCATCCAGCGAATCCCCAAACTCAAAATTTAGGTGAACTGATAATGATATATGTCAAAAATACAATAAGAAAAAGGTAGTTTTTATTTTTTCCCTCCAAAATTTACAACTTTTTATTATTATTATAACTCTTATTTTATTATTTCCCTTATGAGACCCATTTTATACCTCAAAAATTCCCTAATGAAAGTTCATGAAGATGAAAGAATTCTTATATGTTCTAGGTTTAAAGAAGAATATCCTTTCCATCTCAGTTATAGATAACAAAGGGTTTAGAGTTCCCTTTGTAGATGGTGAAGTTCTTATGTGGCCGAAAGGGAAAACAATAGATATGCTACTATAAAGTGGTGTCGAAGAAGGAGGACTCTACAAATTGAAAGGACACAGATTCAACCCTTACAAACAACACCATTAGTCCATGTGGATTATGGCATAGAATACTTGCTCATGTAAACTACAAAGAATTGTCAATTGTGAGAAAGGTTGTCACGGGTCTACCAGAGATCCAAATCGATCATGAAGGAGTATTTAAAGGATGTGCTAAAGGAAAGAACACCAAGTAGTAACAACAAAGCAAAAGGGATCTTGGACATTGTACACTCAGATGTGTGCGGACCAATGTCAGCCACTTCCTTAAGCGGGTATGTATATTATGTCTCCTTTATTGATGATTACTTTCATAATACTTGGATATACTTCTTAAAAGGAAAAGATGAAGTATTTGGAAAATTCAAGTAATTTAAGGCTCTTGTGGAAAATCTATCTGAAAATAAGTTCAAGACCTTAAGTTCAAATAATGGAGAATTCACTTCAAATGAATTCAAGGAATTCTTTAAGGAATTTGGGATTAAGAGGGAGCTTACCACACCCTATAATCCACAACAAAATGGAGTAGCATAAAGAAAGAATAGATCCATCATGGAAGTAGTCAGAGAAATGATACATGATCAATATCTACCTATGCACTTACGGGTAGAAGCAACAAGAACTGTAGTCTATGTCCAGTATAGAATATCTCACCGTGCACTTGGAAACAAAACCTCGGAAGAAATTTTCACTGGTGAAAATCCTGAAGTAAGCCACCTAAATATATTCGGTTGTCCCATATAATTACATGTTCCAAAGGAGAAAAGATAAAAATTGGACCCTTCAAGAAAGAAGGGAATATTTGTTGGATACAGTGAACAGTCAAAATATTATAGAATATATATTCCAAGATTCCGCCAAATCGAGATCAGTAGAGATGTTACATTTGATGAAGATGCATCCTTCACCAAATACAGAAAGATATTTGCAGATGAAGATCATGAAGAAGAGCAGGAGGCTCCTAGAACCGCAGAAGCTACCAGACCACCAGTTAGATATATTGAAGAATATCATATACAAGAAGATCATGACCTAGCAGAACCTCAAGTACTCATGGAAACACCCCAGAAGATTATCTCAACAAAAATAAGACCAGCTTGGGCTTGTGATGTAATCAAAGAAGCATAAAGATATGTTGCACCACAAGGAAGCAAAAGGCAGAATCTATTCAAACTATGTGGCATTAATGTGAAACCTTGTTGAGGAAGAACCCACATGTTTTGAAGAAGCTTCGAAGAAGAAGCAATTGATGCAGGCCATGATTAAAGAATACCAGTCAATAATAAAGAATGATGTTTGGGATGTGGTCCCAAGACCAAAGGACAAGTCTGTAATTTCTTCAAAATGGATTTTCAAGCCAAATGATTCAACAGATGGAAGTATTGAAAAATGTAAAGCAAGATTTGTCGTACAAGGTTTTTCACAAAATAAAGGAATTGATTATGAAGAAACGTTTGCACCAATAACAAGATATACTTCTATCAAAATTGTCCTTGCCTTGGCAACCAAGATGAAATGGAAGCTACATCAAATGGATTTAAAAACAACTTTCCTAAATTGAGACATAGAAGAAGAAGTATATATTGAACATCCACTAGGATTTGAAACCCAAGACATGGAAACACATGTATGCGGATTAAATAAAGCTCTATATGGTTTAAAACAAGCACCCAGGGCATGGTATGGAAGAATTGATGGATTCCTAATGAATTTGGGCCTTAGAAAAAGTAAAGTTGATTCCAACCTTTACTATAAAGTTGAGAATGATGGGATCATGATATTACTATTGTATGTATATGACCTATTTTTTACAGGAAATGAGAAGCTCATTAGTGAATGTAAGAAGAAACTTGCACCAGAGTTTGAGATGAAAGACCTTGGCACAATGCATTGTTTCCTAGGTCTTGACGTATGGCAGTTTCCTGATGAGATTTTCCTAAACCAAAGAAAATACATAATAGATATTTTGAAGAGATTTGGGATGTTAGATTGCAAAGAAATTTACACTATGATGGTGACAAACCTGAAGCTAATGAATGATGACTCTTCAAAAAAAGTGGATGTCACATTATACAAACAAATTATTGTCTCACTGATCTATTTGACAAATACAAGACCAGATATATGTTTTGATGTGAACACCTTGAGTCAGTATATGGTGGAGACCATACATGTCCATCTAGTTTCAGCAAAACATGTGATGAGGTACCTGAAAGGTACATTAGAGTGTGGCCTCATATATACAACCGACAGTGAGTTCATATTGTGTTCCTATATTGATTCAAATTGGGCAGGAAGTGCCGAAGATAGAAAGAGAACTTCACGATATTGTTTCGGATTGGGATTAGGTGTGATCTCATGGCTTAGAAGAAATAAAAAAAGTGTTTCCCTTAGTACAGTCGAGGATCAGTACATTGTGGCATGATGAGCCTTTAGCAAAGCAGTATGGCATCGAAAACTACTGGCAGGATTTATCAATACTAAGATGGATGCAACTGAGATTTATTGTGACAACTAGAGTTGCATCATGTTAACAGAGAACCTAGTGTTTCATGATTTTTGTTTAGGAATAAACACCCTTATAACCAAGGGTCTGGGGTTACCAACTTACTCTTAAAACTTGCAGACAATCAGCTTTAAAGTACAGAAAGTAAATAGGAAGATATGATGAACTCACCCGATTAACGACGGTTGATCCAAGATTTGTCTTCTCCCACTCTACTACTCTCCAAAGCTTTCAGGGATGCATCTCCTTCACCTGCAAAGAGAAAATCCTCCAAGTACAATCTTATACATGTATATATGACAAGTTAGATAAACAATATATAGAGTGCTTAATCATAAATATTCATCAAACCATGATACATGAAAGAGACTCAACACAAAGTTGGAAGAATGATTCTCTTTATTAACAATAGTGAATGAGATAAGTGTACAACCCAATGCCTGAAACAAGGACTCCTCTGCAACCAAAGGATTCTGAGTTCTACTTCTCCAAAGACTTCTGAAGATATACGACCAACATAACTTTGCTCTCCAAGTATGATTGATTAATGCCCTCCCCGAGGCCTCTATTTATACTTAGGGAAATAGAGCAGTTTCAAAGGTTGAGGAGGTTGAGACAGTTAAGACAATTAATGATTAGGGCTTAACAAATCTCCATTAATCATGTTATATTATTTTTAATGTTGAATGGAGGCGTACGCGAGTATTGATACTGGAAACCCACGTATGACACGCGAGTTCCTATAAGGAAAACCCACGTACAAATATGCATGTGGGTTGCAATGACAATACTCGCGTACAATACACGATATGCCGTGGAGATAGTCGCGTACATACGCAAGTTGCTGTGGAAAGAGTCGCGTACAACAATAAACATATAAAAAGGTAAAATGGCAAGCTGGGTGGATAGTGAATGCATATCATGTCATGCCCATCTATAGTGTTTAGGAAACCTTCAATCCATAAGTGTCATTTTGTGTGCCAACATATGAAGTGTCGGCACTTGGACGGAGAAGTGCCATTTGGGTTGATAATAGATGCCCCCTAATGTGTGAAGTTAGAGGGAAGCGATGGCCGACATACATTATAATCTCTATCTTTGGAGAACTCGGAAATCCAATGGAGCAGAGGTAGTACCTTAAACAAATACATAATAATGTCATATACAAAATCATATTTAAGGATGCTATGTTCAATATACTGGAACACTAGCTCCTTTACAATGTTTGAGTACATCATATAGTATGGGTACAAGACCACGTATATTACAAAGGTGGATCAAAGCCACAATATAATGATGAGTCTTCAAAGATCTGGAAGATGTGTAGATAAGTAGAACATAGTCTTGTGCAACTTAGTCCATAAACAGAGAACTAAGGTATTCATAAACAATCCCAAAGAACCAGTACAATCCAAACCATGTGAATATATGTAGGTTGAAGTCGAACATGGAGTGGATTCAACAGATTGTCAATCAATAGGTGATAATCAACAATTGAAGCAAATGAATTCACCAATGATGAAAGTGAATCCTGAGGTATGATTGTCAAAACTCTAGGTCTTCGTCGTCAGAAAGTACTGATGCAGAACCATACTGTGATAAGGAAGGCAATAGATCATCCAACGGATCACAAGAGTGACTAGGAACTGGGTAAAGGAAGGGAGACACAAGTGATAACAGATACAACAATGATGGGATCAGGATATAGATCAGACATTGAGTTAAGTCCTTGAACAGTGAGCAAGACACAGAGATGACCCAAGGAAGCTTTTGACTTTATAGATAGAACAACTAGATTTATCTGTCATGTAGGAGACATGATCAGATTCTCAAGGTAGAAATGACAAGAGGAAGAGTAATAAACTTGAAGTAATAGCTGACCTGAAAGTGAACACTGAGACATGGGTATCGGAAAAGACAGAGAGTGCTATGTTTAAGGATGACATGCGGCCACTAACTGAAAACCAAGAAAAAACTTCTTCCTTACCTTCCGTGTTAAATTTTAACGAGTCCAAAAAATTCAACTCGAATCTCTCGTCATTTTTTAACAAGCTTGAAGAGAAGAGGAAATAATTCTTGATAGTGTCACTGATTCGTGGATTTAATGAGCCCGAACTAGTACATGTTCAATTGGTGTTTTCATATTTAGAGAGTCTGAAAACTCCAAAGAAGACTCCAGGGGGGTCCTTTTTCGTCCAATTTAGTATCCTGAGGCCGAAAAAGTATAAAACATGCCACAGAAGAACTCTCTTAACTACCGTAGAAGAACAGGTGAACCTTTTTCATACTTAGTCAGGGAGGTCCAAAAAAGCTTAAATTACCACCTACCCAACGCTCCTTCGAGAGCAGCATATAGCTTGAGTTTTACGAGTGTGAAGGAAAGCAAGATCACTTGAAAAGATCTATTTGAGTACGAGGAATGGGGCTTACAACAATAAACTTGATGCTTTGTTCTTTGGTGTTTAACGAGCATAACAAAGACATAAAGTACACTCGAAATATTTTTCATGTTTAGGTCCAGAGCACGAAAAAAAGAAAACTAAGCTCATACCGGGAGTTCCTTTTCCGTAAATTTAGTCCCTCAAGTCCGGAAAAGTGATAAACCTATGCCTGAGAATACTCTTCTCCATTCCATAGAAAAGAGAGTGATCATTTCTCATATTATTCTGCATGCTCCGAGAAAGAGGTAACCTACCACCAATGCAGATGCCCATTCACATATTCTTAACGAGCTTGAACGGACAAGTTAACTCGATAGTTAAGTCTATTTTAAGGAGTCAGACTTGGGCCTAAAGAAACTCCATAAGGGTGGGGAGTCCTATAAAGGGATAGCTTGTAAAAAGAGACAAAAATGAGGCTCCATTTGGCGTGAAAATTATCTAAACGGATTCCCCTATACCTAACACAATTGTAGCATGAGTATCGAAAGACATCATAGGTTCTAAATGAGGATACTCATGAGAGGAAAGCCCTATCCACAGAAGAACGATGGTAAATACAAGGAGCTAATGGTTTTAAATACCATAGTCCGTGGTTAAAATGTTGATTACTAAATTTCAATGGAATCGGTATAGATGCAAAAATGCATGTGGAATGACATAAAACCATCCTATATGAGCAAAAAACACTTTAGAATGATGAAAAACCTGTTACAAGGCAAAAAGAGATGGGATTAGTTTGATAAAATATGAACTATAGGAAAAAAACCCACTTAAGAAATATAATTTCTATAAATAGTTCAAAAAACTAAATAAAACTCACCATTTTGAATTTTAGCCATAAGAAGCAATTTTTTACCTCTACCTTCATTCGATCGGTGTGGACAATCCGGTGGATGAAATCTAATTCCGCAAGTGTTAGGCAAGACTACACCCCGAGCTCTTCAATTTGATCCTAGCAAATTTCAAATTTGAGTCTAAATTTTATATTTTTGAGCACCCTAAAGCAAGGCACGATGTGTACGCGGGTTCGCTATATTGAAACTCACGTACACGCGTTATGTACGCGGGTTGCCCTGAAGGACAGTCGTGTAAAGTACGTGGCATGTCTAACTAGACAATTGTGTATGCTACGTGAAGGGGAAAAAAAGATATATAGAGTCAAAATTTTGAATTTTTATATGACACTAAAGGTTCACAGTGATTGTTTTGCTAGGTTTGAAGATGGTGCTTGAGTGGAGGGAGCGTGAGCATGAAGATATGGATCAAGAAGGACTCCAGGATGCCCCCACAGTGAATGTTTTACGTTCAAGTGGGTTGTTGAAGTTCTTTTGAACATCACCTATGTGGGCCAATGTCCGCCTGTTAGAGTTCATGATAAACTACTGGGACCATGATTTAGGCATGTTTGGCCTTCAAGGTGAATCCTTGGAGATTACGTCAAAGGATATTTAATTCATCGCCGGTCTATCACGACGGGGAGCTCCAGTCAACTTGGAGGGCACCGACAGAGGCGGTGATCCTCTAAGTGTCCAAAACTACATTGATATATACTGCACACCAAGTACCCAAAAGAGAGGGAGTTGCATCCCTATTGCACATATATGTGATATTCCTTTATAGGTACTGACAAGTACCATAGTGAGGGTTTCGGGATCATCTTCTCTTCATCTCTCTACACGAAACCAATTGAGGTTGGCAGTGGAATGCATGCAGGGGGCTTTATATGATTGGTGTTCGGGAGTTGTCCCTATTTTGAGAAAACAACTCTTTAACTGCAAGAGAGGAAGGAGGAAGAACTTTGGGTATTCTAGCATATTAGTTGCCTTCCTCAAGAGAGAGTGTCGGGATTGAGCCTTGCAATACCCCTACCGGTCCGATCTCCTGCTCAGCCTAGGCTGAGCAGGTGGGGAGATATATCCTCTGCCAGGGAGGAGGTGACTCAGTGCAGAGTGTATACGCTGATGACTTCTACTTTTGGTGGGACCGGCAGTTACCAGCACTGGAGAAGTTTCCATGTGCTGGGTTGGATTTCCATGGTGACCCAGACCTTGTCCTCCCTCTAAGAGGAGCATGGGGAGAGCTAGGTAATTTTTTAATTTTCAAGTTTTTAAAATTTTTATGAATTTTAAAAATATAGAGATATATACATATGTATAAGAGTTCTAATTCTATAAACATGTCAAAATGCATATATTGGACCAGTCCGCCCTGAAGGGCATCCACGCATGTATGTGCGTCCTGTCTTAGGCGAAGACCAAGGGATTATTAGGGTTCTGGAGGGGAAGCTGGCCAGGCTTACCCAGAGAGTACCGACTGTTACGGAGAGAAATTCCTGGCTTGGGGTACCACAACAGACAGCTTGACTCTAGAAATCAATCTTTCCCAATATGCAATAGAAATAAAATGTCTAACACTAAAGGATCAGATCTCGTACCTTATTCCGGATGGTTGAAGTAGATCCCTGTTGAGCTTTCCAATATTCAGCTTGAATTGCTATATTACTTCCTCAACAACAAGTAAACAATACAAGCATTCTATATATCATGGTGTTAGATCTATTCTAGCATATATAATCAATAATGTAAAAGCATTTGACATAATCCCATGGATAAAATATTCATTCAAATACACATCATTGGACAGGAAAAGATATTTCTATTAATATAAATAAGAGATTACAAGATACAACCTCTGACGGCACATCTGCGAACCGAAGAAACTGAATCCCCCACTTGGGCCTCCACCACTTCAATCCTCCATATCTCGATAGCAAGCTCACAAGCAAAGGGAAAGCTTGGGAAGAACACAAAAGTGCTCCAAGGGACAAAGGGATGCAGACTCAAGCATAAGTTCCGGAAACAATGGACTATAGTTTCGTTGCTCTCAATTCTCTCTTATGCCTTCAATGTATCAAGGGGTTCCTTATATAGCTTTTCAAAGGGGTACTGAAAGGTCGAATCCGAGCGATCTCAAGGCATATGGAAGGCCAGGAGTCAAATGAGTCAGATCCATGTCAAGGAAAACTCCAAAAGGATTTGGATTATTTACACATCCCGATGTATGCGGTTATATGGCTCAAACCCGTGTATGTACGCGCTTATAAGGTTAAAAGTTGCGTATAGCATTTTTCATGTGTTTTTAAGGATGATCAAGGAAACATCAAAGGACAAAAAGTGGTCCATCGGGGCTAAGGAGTCTACAGCGGGACAGGGGAAGGCCATACAAAGTGTGATTCACCTAGAGTGGTGAAATCCACTATAACAGATGCCCCCTAATGTATGAGATCAGAGGGGTTATACGATGGCCGAAATACATTATAATTCCATCCCAGAAGTGGAGTGATGAAGGATCCCAAATGGAAGACCAGCCACCCAATCAGCATAGTACCATAATACAACTCTGCATATAACTGCAAATGCATATAGCTGTCCCGGATACATAAGAGTACAATGGCCATGAATAGGCATGATACATGATATCACATATGTGGTCATCGCCACGTACAATATACATAGATCAAAATCTTCATGATGAAGATATACAAAGGACCATGATCTCCAAAATGGCTGAAGATATATAATAGATCAAGATCTCCATAGTGGCTGGAAATGTCTGACATACACTGGAATCAAGTCATGAGAGCTGAAATCTCGTGAACACTGGCACGATCAAGGAGGTAGCATATAAGAGATGCCACCAATCTGGAAAGTCTTCTACGCAAACCGCTACGAGTACATGTCCTACTATGCGAATAGAGGTGTCGAGGTCGAACATAGTAGTCCATTGTCTGATTACTGGTCATTAATGTATACCGTTAACAGATGCGAGATCATCTACCAATGATGAAAATGGGAATCAAGGTACTAGAGTGCAAACTAATAAGTGTGAATATATGTGTTGAGGTCGAACACTTGAAAGGATCCATCGATCAGAGGACATTGATGTATTCCAAAGAAACTGTCGATGGCGAGAGAACCTGCCACTGATGACTGCAAGTCTCAAGGCACTCAAAATGACTCTAGACTCCAATCCCAGAATAAATGATCTGAAGTCGATGGGATGAAATCCGCTGGAAGGAGGGCATTAAGGCATCCCCCATCATCCAACACGAGGTACTCAGCAAGGCTGTATAATGTGGAAGGACTCGATCATAGGTGCACGAACCAGTAACTGTACCGAGAATGGCCGACATGCAAAGTCAAGATAACTGAGGAATGGCCGGCTCAGGTTTCAACTTCCTTCGAACAAGAGCATAACGACATATGGTGACTGAATGAAGGCAGCATAGACTCGATATACAAACTGGGACATCTCTGTGACACAGGAGGCATCAACAGAGGCTCCATAGAGACTAGAAGCTTAACCAGTCGGTGGAGATAAACTCAGATAAATGAGTACAACTCCTAAAGTCAAACTATAACCCAACTAATGGATGTGATATACAGTGCTCTGTTCGAAGGTGACGTGACTCAACAGCTACCAAAGATAACATCTTTCTTTGTCCGGATTTTTGTTTTTTTGATTTTTTTTGGACTTTTTCAGTTATTTGAAAAGATTGAAAAAAGAATAAACTAGCTTTATAGTTACAAACTAGGAGGAGACGAGTGTCATAAGGGCAAACGAACTAGTTCCAAGCAGTGGAACATTCCTATGCTCAATGCAAGGATACATGTGTAGGATATCGACACTAGGGGGAAAATCCCCTCCCGGTAAAAAGGGAATCAAGCTGTAAAGGATATAAAAAATGGCTCTGCATGGCTAGACATGAGACAAGCTCGGGCTATATGGATGAAACGCAATGTCAGGAGAGCCGGCATAAAGCTCAATAAGGCATGCAAAGCTCATGATAATGCATTCACAACTTGACATGAGGGAGTCCTGAGGGAAATAGGCTAGCATGAGATCAAGAGGAGTATGAGGCTCTTGCGAAATGTCATGGCAGTACTATACAACAGACTCCCACACCCTAAAGGAGAAAACATCAGCATGGGCACCAAATGCAAATAAGGTGCTAACTAGGGCACCCATGTAAGGTGAAGCTCTACCACTCACATCATGCCACTTCTAAAGCAGCAAGAAGGTTCCGTGACATAATAGAGTGGGTTCGTACCTAAGGTCATGGTGATATGGTCACAAGGTCATGCAAAATGCAAGCTGTGGTGAAACCTAACCTATATGTCAGTTTAGACATGATACCTGAGATCGGCACGAACGGGTCAATCCAACGGCTGAAACGGCACTGAAAAAGGTCTTCTACATCACCAATTATGTCAAAAACGTTTCAAAATGGTTAGAAACTATCGAAACTATAGGAAAGGTGGTAAAAAATTTCTATAAATAGTAAAAAATATAAATCATTTGAAACTTTTAACCATTTGAACTCTAACTTTCAACTGCAAATTCCAGGAGATCCAGCCGGCGGAATTCACAATCGTTTCTTCCAGGTATTTACTCATTCTCTCCTCTTGCATTTTGATATAATTTTTATAGATTTTCATGGTTAAATGAATTTTTTAAGCCATCCCAAAGTGTGCGCTGCGGCCCACGTGGATATCGAGGTTTTTTCTGCATATAGGGCTGCCTATACACGGAAAATGGCCTAAAAGCCACGTACATACGCGGTTGTTTTCAAAACAGTCGCGTATGAAGCCGCGCATAAGGTTTTCAAGTGAATTAATGGATAATTTTGCAATTTCTTTTGCAGGATGGTGCTAGAATGGAGAGAGCACAAGCATGGTGAAGTAGAGGAAGCAGTAAGGGCCGACCTAATCGCTCAACAAGCTCTTCGTGCATGCGGACTCTACAAGTTTTGGTGTCTTGGAGGTTTGAGGGCCAAACCAAGACTGCTACAGATGCTGGTAGACTACTGGGATCCAGATTCAGAGTCCTTCCGGATTGATGGGATG
Organism: Pseudotsuga menziesii; assembly: GCA_001517045.1. Classification (NCBI taxonomy): domain Eukaryota; kingdom Viridiplantae; phylum Streptophyta; class Pinopsida; order Pinales; family Pinaceae; genus Pseudotsuga; species Pseudotsuga menziesii. The sequence continues at coordinate 610,982 of LPNX010637521.1, read as the reverse complement.
TCCCTCACTATAGAGGTGGAGGACATATACTTTATCACTGGTCTTTCTAGACGAGGGGAGGTGGTGAACCTTCGTTCCTGAGGTGGGCCAGGGCGTGGCCTAACTATTGATGAGTACATAGCCGTGTACTATTTTCCAGACACTGAGAAGGTGGGGAGTCAAGTCCCTACCAATGCTATACAGGTGTTAGGCCTAAAGGCCATATTACTGACACTAGGCAGGATAGCAGGCGTAGCATCACTCCACCAAGCCTCGCGGCCTATGATGTTCTATGCAGTGGAGTGCATGAGACCCACAGTCTATGACTGGAGTACGACACTACTGAGTAACATGAAACACCAGCTCAGTGAGTGTAAGGCTGGCAGGGTACAGAACTTCGGGTTCAGCAGTATTTTGAGCACGTTTTTCTTCAAGCGTGTTCCAGGATTGAGCCCTAGAGTGGATGTTCCTCTCCACGGGGTTCGAGATCCGGCCCAACGGCGTTGGGCAGATGTGATGCGTAGACTGGGGGGTGGTAGGGTAGCCAACCCATATCCAGCTGACTTCTTTCCATGGTTAAGACAACGAATTGTTGCCATTGATGACTACCCCTATGGAGGGATAGATGTCCGAGGGGATACGGACATGCCATTGCCACCAGGATCGGCATATGGCGATATAGGTAACGAATCTCGACCCTCACTCTTTTTAAATTTTTTGAGTTATTTAAATTTTTTGTATTTTCTTGATTATATGGAAGCAAAAAACATGTTTTTGCGTGACAATACATAGTGACATCTACCATTTGTGTGCAGATGTGGGACCACGATGGCCAGAGGGCTTCCCACGTCATAGACGGAGGGGAAGAGGAGATGACATCATGGGTGTGGATGTGGAGCGAACGCTCCAAAGAATTCATACCAACTTTGTGAGACTGACTCATAGAGTTCCCATGGTGCAAGTCAAGGACTTGCCTGAGGCTATGCAGCGGCAGGTGGTGGGTGTGCCACACACATGTGTGCGCTTATTTTGACGGCTAGCTAGAGCCGTAGTGACGTTCCATGATCAAAACCCTCTTCCTCCTCCACAGGATTAGACACCTGGGAGTGTATTCATTTTGTACTACTGTGTATTATATGATGGTGTCTTAAAAAGCCCCACTTTTGTATCATGACACTATGTATTACCACATTTTATATATACAAAATTTTTTATGGTGATCGGTTTATTTATTTACATGTGTAACAAGTGTGTTTGTGACTAATTTATTATGAATGAAACAAATGCCAATCTAACACGTAGTTAGCATATGATTCAGCAACTTGATTATTATTTCTTGGAATGTGTATATATGTTATACTGTCAAATTGTCGTTCTAACAATCTCACACGTAAGAACCTTCTCAATAACGTCGGATCTCTAACATGGTACAAACCATTGAGTTGTGACACTACTAACTCTGAATCAAGATGTACCTCAAGAGATAGAATTCCATGTAGAATGGCATCCCGTAGAAGCTCAATAACGGCGCTATATTCAGCAACATTGTTGGAAGATGGTCGTAGACATACACCTCTTGAAGACAGTACCTGACCCATAAGAGTATAAATCACCCAAGCAGTTGAGGCTGAGTGTTGAGTGTGACGGCTTGCACCATCCACGAATCCTATGTAGGTGGAAGATTCCATTGACATATACCAAAAGAAACGAAAACTAATCACAAACCCGATCACGATAAGGAAAAGACCTAACTATGCAAAGATGTACAATAATATACAACAAGCAGCCTTAGCTAAAGATCATGCATAGTATTTTTTAAGATAGAGCCCATTTCTAGGCTTCGCCAAAGCTGTTCCTTCATAATCGACTAACTCATAGGCACCCTTCTCTAACACATGCTTAACCACGTAAGGACCACGCCACATAGGATTAAACTTCCCTGCCCCCAAGGGTTCTTTCGGTTGATCCCACAAGAGGACCAAGTCTCCTTCACTAAACACTCTTGGACGGACAGATCTATCATACTGGACCTTAACGCGACGCTTATTAACCTCTAGAGCCACCAAGGCATCTCGACGCTGCTCATCAAGTTGCTCAAGGTGAACCAAACGCTCCTCCAAAGGTGAAGTGTCTGGTAAGAGTTCCATAGCTAGCTTCAACGAAGGAATTTCACATTCAACCGACAATATCGACTCCACTCCATGCACAAGCTGATATGGAGAAAACCCAGTGGCAGTCTTAACCGCGGTTCGATATGCCCACAAAGCAGGATATAACATAATGTGTCAATTAGTCTTTCTTTGTGTGATGGTTCGTTGGAGAATGGATTTGAGTGATTTATTCACTGCCTCTACCTGTCCATTCGCTTGGGGGTAGTAAGAAGAGGAGTACTATTGCTTATACCCTAACTTGGATGCCAACTCTTCCATCATACGGTTCTGAAAGTGCGAGCCATGGTTAGTGACAAGCTCTTTCGGAATCCCGAACCGAGTAATGATTTGGTTGAATACAAAGTGAGCGGCTGTCTCACCGTCGGATTTTACTGTAGGCATAGCCTCAGCCCATTTCATGAAGTAATCAACAGCCACTATAATGTGATGGTGCCCCCCAGCCGAAGTTGGGTTGCAATCCATAAAATCGAGCCCCCACTTAGTGAAGGGACCAGCGATGATAATGGGATGTAACGGGGTAGGTTTCGAGCGCATATTACGTGCAAACACCTGGCAAGGGTGGCACCTCTTGACCGCATGAACACAATCTTTAAAGATCGACGGCCAAAAATAACCCGCTCTCAAAATATTTTGAGCTGTAGAAAGCCCAGATAAATGACCACCACATGCCCCTCCGTGGCAATCATTCAGCACAACCTCATCCTCGTCATGAGTTAAACAACGTCGTAAAATGGAATCTACCCCACGGCGGTACAAAGTATTGTCCACTATAAGGTAGTTCTTAGAGACGTGACGTAATCGGCGTCACTCATCTCGCGAGAGGTGAGTAGGGGTCCTCTTTGTTTGCAGATATACTATGATATCCCCGTACCATGGGTCTAACGTAGATATTAAGAATATGTGTTCATCAACAAACGTATCTTCACATCCCAACTCCTCGGTCTCACTTGGAAAGTCTGATATGAGCTCTACAAAGACTAAAGACTTCTTCGATTTTGCCGAAACAAACTCGAGATCAAATTCTTGTAGAATGACAATCCATTTATTATATTTTCCCCCAATCATCCTTCGTGTGAGGACGAACTGAAACGGATTGACATGGGCCACAACCAAGGTCTAGAGAAGGAGAATATAATGTCTCAAACGCTGAACCGCATGTACGGTAGCTAAAGCAAGCTTCTCGACATGAGAATAATGAATCTCTGCGTCAATAAGGTTTCGGCTTAGATAATATATGACATGCTCTTGGAGCTCCTCATCCTCTTGAACCAAGACCATACCAATCATCTCTAAAGACACAGCCACATATAATAAGAAATCATGGCTATAATTCGGAGGACTAATCACCGGGGCCGATGCTAGGGCTCGCTTGAGTGCATCGAAGGACTCCTGGGCTCACTCATCCCAATAAAAGGGGGTGTCCTTCTTCAAGAGACGCATAAAGCCTCTAGTCAAATTGGCAAAGTTGACAACAAATCTTCGTAAGAAGTTTTCCATGCCTTGCAAACACTGAAGATGACGAATATTCTTCAGGGGAGACAACTGAAGTATTGCCTCAACCTTCAAAGGGTCGACTCTTATACCCTCCTTTGAAACGATGAATCCTAACAAATGACCTGACTTCATGCAAAAAATGCACTTATGAGGATTTAATCTAACTGAATAGTGGCGGCATCTTTCGAATACCAATATCAAGTGATAGGGATGATGCATTCTCATACGAGAATGAGCAGCGAGGTCATCCAAAAATACTTCAATAATAGACTTGAGATCGTGGAAAATCAAGGTCATCGCCCACTGAAACGTAGCTCCGACGTTTTTAAGGCCGAAAGGCATTTTTCGATATGCAAATGTTCCCCAAGGACAAATAAATGCAGTCTTGTGTTGGTCCTCAGGTTTAATCTGTATCTGATTATACCCGGAAAAGCCATCCATGAAGGAGAACACCTCGCTACCCGCACACTCATCCAAAATATGATCTATAAATGGTGTGGGGAAGTTATCCTTAGGACAGGCACGATTCAAATCGCGGAAATCAGTGCATATGCAGATCGCTCCCTGCTTCTTATCCACCAGAACGGGATTTGAAACCCACTCCGTCAAGGGAACGGGATAGATGAAACCGACTTTCAACAGCTTCTCTATCTCTTCCTTAATGGCGGGTGCTTTCCTAGGATTCACAGCGTGTAAACGTTGTCAAACAGGCTTAGCATTGGGGTAAGTCTTAATCTCATGTTCGACAATTCGAGGGTCAATACCTAGCATCTCGTCATAAGACCAAGAAAAAATATCACGGAATTCCTTGAATAGCTTGGTATATTCCACAATCTCAACATGGGAACAATCCGCCCCAATATAGACATTCTCAATTGTGCTAGGATTGCGAGAAATGTTGATAGGAATCGTTGACGATATGTTCGCCATGTTTCCATCAGCCATCGGACCAGGATAGCTTAATGGAACCATGGGCCTACCAACTTTCTGACTAAGAATCTCCCTATAATCCTCATGCTCCAAACGGTCAAGCTCTGGAAGAAAGTACGATCTATAATGAAGTTCCTCCCATGGTGGCTCAACTCCCGACATAGCCTCGATAATCGCTTCATCTGAAGGGAAAACCATATTAAGGTAGTCGTGGGCATGAGAAGACTGTACTGCCCATGCCGGCAGCACATAGGGGTCTTCCTCCTCCGTCCGTGAAGAGGAAGAACAAGGCTCTGCAACACATTTGAGATTAGCTTGATAAGCTATCATGGCTGCAGGCAACGGCACGCTCGTCTCGACAGGCTCACTCAAAGTACTAGGTGAAGGAAGGATCCAAGGATCTTCCATATGGGTTGTGCGAAAAGACACCAAGATCGTAGATGTCGAAGCCTCATCGGAACAAGATCCTATCATGAGGATCGGTGCAGGACAACTAAATATTCCCATGAGGGATGGATACATGCCTACACCTACACTCCCAGTTGCCGGCTGAGAGTGCTCAACGATCGGGATTGAAGCTCCTAAAGATGCAGTAACAGACGGATTCTTGAATGTCATTTGATCAATCGTTACAATCTTCCCGTTATGTGGAAAGCATACAACGAGAAACAGGGAAGATGCAACGGCTTGCATACTATACATCCAGTTCGTACCCAACAGGAGATTATAGTCAAGCGGCGCATCAACCACCTCAACCTCAATTGCAAATGACTTTAAGGCAAGGAAGGATGTCATGTGGCCTAAAAGATCTCCCATCGAAAGCAGTTAACATAGTCATTGATTTAGACAGCTCAGGAGAACTGAGACCCTTCCAACAGGCCAAAGACATCACAGAAGCAGCAGTGCCATCGTCAATCACAGTACGTTTGACGGTCATACCAAGACATTCTACGTGCACCAAAAGAGACACATAGTAGGGCAAGCAAGGCTGATGTCCTGCGGTTTCAAATTTGATCATAGAGGAAGAATCATCATCGTTCACACCAAGGGCAGTAAGCAACGCCTTCCTTTGCGAAGGACAACTTTGAAGCACTTCCAATGCAGACATTGCACAAGGAGTGTAGCTCAAATCCTCGACAACTGAATAATTCTGGGTGGCTCGGGCATTTGGATTATGCCCCAAACGCTTAAGGACTCCCTTAGGAATGTGAGGTGCAACCTCAGGTTTATCCGCAGGTTTCTTAATGCGCAAAGGAGTTGCTGGTGGATCAGGTTCTTTGCCTGGGCTGGGTTGTGATGAATTATAGTCTTTCGCATGAGTCACAACCTTGGCAGCACGAACCATGTTAATGCACCCACGACCACTACCCTCTGGTGGATCATCATCACTAGACTGGTCATGGGACTTCGAGTTCATATTCTGGTTATGCGGTAAAGGGTTCGTTAGCACAGCTGGGCCTTGTGCTAAGAATCTCGAAGCTTCATCAATCCGAGGGCACAAGTAAGTGAGGTGATCTTCCTTACAAAGCTTGCAAGGGAATTTAACCTTACGTTTTGCTTGCTTGTCCCCCCCAACATTTCTATTGTTCTTGTCATTATTGTTAACATTCTCATTCTTATTCCCACCCTTTCGATTATTATTTTTACCCTTATTTCTATTTCGTCCGGGCTACTGGTTACCCTTCTGGTCCGACGATTGCACAAAAAGTACATTCGTCGTTTGGGCGGGTTGAGACGAAGTCGTAGCTTGTCCCGAAGTAGATTGGTTGATTGACAATTTACTAGTTTGTTTTGCAACCGAATCCGCAGGTTTCGCACTTGCACAACCCACAATGCCATCGGCATGTGGTCCAGGTTTGATTTTGGGATCGAAACTGGAACGAGGAGCATTGGGAATAATCTCATACAACAAACTAGACTGAGCATAGATCAAGTCCAATTCCTGCACCCTAAAGATCGCTTGTTCCTCATTCTGTACTCTGGATGTGGAAACATCCTTCGCTATAAACGGAAATAACGAATTGAGGAACCACTCGAGAAGGAATTCCAACGGTATAAAAGCTTTAATTAATCTCTTCCATCTACGCCACTCCTGAATATGATCAGAAATATGGGTGTCTTTATCTTGCCGAAATGTCGACAAGAGTTTAGTACCGACGTCATCGCAAGGTCTTCGAACAAAGTAAAAGCGCCCCTAGGTAACTCATATACCATTTCGTAGCAGGCCCTGTGAGGGTGCGTTGAAATAGTCGCAAACGGATTGAGTCCTGATGTAGTGAATTCGAAGAGCACCATAGGTGAAACGTAGTAACGTGTTCGCTCGGATCCTCTCCCGCTTTGCCTTCGAACTTAGGTATGTATGAAGGAAGCTTGGTAGGGACAGCCAGCCAAGCCGGGTCATGAGCCACAGGATCATTCGTAAGTATCGATAAGTCAGGAAGATTAAGCGTCGCGAGGAAAGGGAGCTTAGGATGATGAGTTCGATGGACCGCTCCCTGATTCATATAGGGTTGATGACCACCATGGCCTTGGCCATAGTGTCCTCCTCCTATCTGACTTGTATAGGGTGGCGTAGAAGTACCATAGTATGGTGGACCTTGGCTAGTAGGAGCTACAAAGCCATAATTAGGAGAGTAAGCAGGTTGTTGATACCCGCCTCCATAAGGTGAAGAAACCTGTCCATACTGCATCCCATGATAAGGTCCATAGGTCATCGCATGCGATGCCCCATGAGACACTCCCTAGGTAGGAAGATACGCTCCGGAAGTAGGGATATAATCCCCGGAAGTAGCAAGATGACCTCTAGAAGCATGAACATAACCTCCCGATGTAGCGGGCGACATGTGGACTTGAGACACAACTGGTCTAGTAGCCGCAGTACGGACCTAACTCGTAGCCATATATCGGCTCGAAGGACCACATGAATAAGGTGGAGGATGTACATTTGAAGAACTAGGGGTCGAGGATGAAGGAATCTGAGTAATAAGATATGTATTACCACCTATCGTCACTCGTCTCGAATCTGGTATCCTAATCAGATCGCTAACTCTAGACCTAGGAGGGAGATATGATGTAGCTTCCACCACTGGGACGGAAGGTGCAATGTGACTAGTGCTCCCAAACCTCTCCGCATGGTAAGGAATGAGAGTGCCCCTAGGCATAGTGCTAGGCTCAAAATTGGATTCGACATGAAATGTCAAATCGTGTATAGGGAAACCAGACGTAGCATAACTACCGTAGCTAGTAGTGGCGGGTTCAAAATGAGTCTTGGCGTCCTCCGGCATGCCATACCGGTAATGCGTCAATGGGGAATCATCCCTAGAGTGAGTAGGTCTATCATGTATGGCTCCTATCTCAGAAATCACAGGACCTACCTAGACTAAGTCAAGTGAAGGATCATAAGTCGGTGTAAATTCCCCATCGTCTACACGAATGGGAGGAGGTGGTTCAGGAATACATTCTGAAGAATCTCCCATGGTGTGTGAATCAATGTGTGACATAGTCCACCGGGACTGTCTAGGTATCTCTCCCAAAGGAGGAGGAGAAGTAGAAGGTGGAAGTCCTGCTAAATGAAGAGAACAGCGCGGAACCGCACTCAAATCCACAATGACTCAAAAAATAGAAAAGACTCTCTATTTACGTAAACCCTAGGCCAACTAGCGTGCACAGAGCAATCACTAATAAAATCTAAAGCCAAATGCAAGCAAACAAGGGCTGGATAAGTGAGCTCCTGAATGAAGCAGGTATGTCTCGCCTAGGAGAGGCTTGAGACTCCCATACACAACAAGCGGAGGTACGTAACCAATTATTGTGGCCCTCAGCTTCAACGCGTAAGGGGACTGTGCTGTCCGACCCCAACTTGGCCGGGACACATGCAGAATAACCTCTACAAGTACCCCCTTAATATCCTATGTAAGTCCACTAAGGTCACCTCAATATACTCAATGCTCAGGCGGATAGTCGCAGGCGGGATTGACCATATGGGCAGGGTAGCAAAGCCCAAAACTCTCTAAAGAGCCTCCAGATACGAATACTATCCTAGAAATATCTATGGTGCTACTCAGTTATGACTAGGGGTCATCCCAATCAATAACCGCTCACACTGTCTCATGCTTAACTCTCTTTTGAGAGGAGGATCCTGAGAACACTGGTTATACCAAGGATTTCACACACTCACCTGGACAGACACCTAGATGTTGTTGTTTAGTGATCTTGGAGAATTTACTTACAATGAACTATTCCAATATCCTAAAACCTAAGCTTGTTGGTGCACCCTAGAAAAGAAAAGAGTGTAATTCATTTTATTTAGCATTGATTTTAGTTGGCTTTATTACTCAAAAATAGGATATGGTCATGCAACTAGTGCTGTTATGACGCAACAGGAAGTAAAATGCACACCTAACAATCAATGCAAATGCATTGTGTCCATGAAAACAGGGTATGCTACTACGTGAAATGCACAATTCTTCTTCAAATGATGAATGCAAATTTTCCTATATGAAGTCCTAACTAGTACTCCAAAGCAAATCTATCTAGTGCAAGTACAATGCAAAGTGCAAAATGCAATGCATGATGATAAGCAAATGTTTTTGGATTTTTTGAAAATAAAAGAGATACAAAAAGCAAAAGGATGATTCTACGACCCCTAGACTCTGCAAGCACGTACAAACAGCATTCTAGCAAAGCACTAAGGTAAAAGAACTCTAATGCACTAATCTCAAACAAAAAATCGAAAATGCCATGACAAGAACTTTCCTAAAAAAAGAAATTTAGGCTAAAAAAATGTTTCTGGTCAGAAACAAAGGTCACGACAGACTCAGGCAGTGTCAAAGGAGACTCAGCAACTAACAACATTCACCCAGCAACCAATTATCTTCCATAAAAATACAAAACCAAAGGTATACGCGACTGTTCGCAGTAAACCCGCGTGTATACGCGGAAATTGCAGAGGAAACCGCGTGTATACGCGACTGTAAATCAAAAACACGCGTACAGGAAGAAAAGGTGCATAAACTCAAGGAAAACAGACAGGCTGAGACAAAATTCACACCAATCAGACTCTACCAGGCATACATGCCCCCAGACCCGACACAAAAACAAGAGAGCAAGAGAAATTCAAATACATTGAATGCCGAGAAAACAACCCCCAAAGGACAACTAATAGGAACTCCCCAGTGGAGTCACCAATTCTGTTACGGAGAGAAATTCCTATGGCTTGGGGTACCACAACAGACAGCTTGACTCCAGAAATCAATCCTTTCCAATATGCAATAGAAATAAAATGTCTAACAGTAAAGGATCAGACCTCATACCTTATTCCGGACGGTTGAAGTAGATCCTCGTTGAGCTTTCCAATCTTCAGCTTGAATTGATCTGTTACTTCCTCAACAACAAGTAAACAATACAAGCATTCTATATATCATGGTGTTAGATCTATTCTAGCATATATAATCAATAATGTAAAAGCATTTGACATAATCCCATGGATAAAATATTCATTCAAATACACATCATTGGATAGGAAAAGATATTTCTATTAATATAAATTAGAGATTACAAGATACAACCTCTGACGACACGTCTGCGAACCGGAGAAACTGAATCCCCCACTTGGGCCTCCACCACTTCAATCCTCCATCTCTCGATAGCAAGCTCACAAGAAAAGGGAAAGCTTGGGAAGAACACAAAATTCCTCCAAGGGACAAAGGGATGTAGACTCAAGCATAAGTTTCGGCAACAATAGACTATAGTTTCGTTGCTCTCAATTCTCTCTTATTCCTTCAATGTATCAAGGGGTTCCTTATATAGCTTTTCAAAGGGGTACTAAAAGGTCGAATCCGAGTGATATCAAGGCATATGGAAGGCCAGAAGTCAAATGAGTCGGATCCATGTCAAGGAAAACTCCAAAAGGAGTTGGATTATTTACACATCCTAATGTACACGGTTATATAGCTCAAACCCGCGTATGTACGCGCTTATAAGGTTAAAAGTCGCGTATAACATTTTTCATGTGTTTTTAGGGATGATCAAGGAAACATCAAAGGACAAAAAGTGGTCCATCGGGGCTAAGGAGTCTGCAGCGGGACATGGGAAGGCCATACAAAGTGTGATTCACCTAGAGTGGTGAAATCTGCTATAACACCGACCTTGCGGATAGAGCACATCCCAGTCGTCATGCAGGAGTTTGTGGTTGGATTTCCACCTCTCTGGATACGCCTTTTGAGGCGGGTAGCCAGAGTAGTTTTAGTATCAATAGATGCTGTTGAGGCTGCCGAAGCCGAGGAAGCTGAAGAAGCCAGAGTACAGGGAGACTGGGGGGACCAGGGTGGTCCAGCTTAGATCTAGGGAATTTGATGGACTGTGATCCATATTTTGTATATTTTTTGTATATTATACAGTTATGACTGAATCTGAGGATCATAGACTCGACCTATCTATAGACAGATATTCACACACACACACAGATATATATATATATATATATATATATATATATATATTGTGTCGGTTTATTTACAAATGTTTTTTATGTGTATGCTGTATATTTTTATGAAATACGTGTTAGATGCCAATCCAAAATGTAATTAGCGTATGCATCAGTTAATGAATTCTGATTTCTTGGAATGTGATTGAATGTAATGAACTCAAACTTTCTTTCCAATAACCTAACTTGCATGAACTGACGCAATAGAATTGGGTTATGCACTTGATAAGCTCGATTGAGCTAGGAAACCACCAATTGAGAGTCTAGTCGGACTTCCAGCTGGGTGATACCACATGAAAAAGCATCCCATAAAAGCTCAATTACAGCCCTATACTCAGCAACATTATTAGAAGCAAGACCTAAGCAAGTGCCTCCTGAGGCAACTAACTATCCTGAGGGAGAATAAATGACCCATGCTGCTGAAGCAAGATTACAAGTGTGGCAACTGGCACCATCAGCAAAATCTATGTACCTCTTAGAAGACATCTGAAACAACCAGCAAATGGTATAAAAAACACAAACCGACAAACTAGTGTACATAAAAATACATACAATAAAATATAAGAAAAAGTGCTAAGACTAAGCATAATACTTCTTCAGGTAGAGCCCATTTCTAGGTTCAAACAACTTATTCCTATCAAAATCAATTAACTCATATGCGCCCTTCTTTAAGACTTTCGACACAACATAAGGTCCTAACCACATGGCCTTGAACTTTCTTGCCCCCAGGGGTTCTTTGTCTTGGTCCCAAAGCAAAACAAGTTCCCCCTCAGAGAAAATCCAAGGTTTAACTGACTTATCATATTGGATTTTGACCCTATTCTTGTGAGCTTGATTAGCTGTCATCGCATCTCTACGTTGCTCATCAAGGTGTTCTAAATGTACTAGACGTTCTTCAAGCTTAGTCTTATCGGGTAACACATGAATAGCTATTTTCAAAGATGGCATTTCACATTCAACCGGGGTAACGGCTTCCACTCCATGAACGAGTTGGAAGGGGGAGAAACCCGTAGCATTTTTTACATTAGTTCGGTACGCCCAAAGAGCAGGGTATAGCATGATATGCCAGTTAGAATGGGCTGCATCAATTGTACGTTTGAGGATAGTCTTCAAAGTCTTGTTAACAGCCTCAACCTGACCATTTGCTTGAGGATAGTACAAAGATGAATGTTCTTGTCTAAATCCAAGCATAGTTGTCAGTTTTTCCATCATGCTATTTTGAAAATGACTGCCATGGTCAGTGACAATCACCTTGGGTCTACCAAACCGTGCTATAATCTGATTGAACATGAAGAAAGTTGTTGTTTCCCCGTCGGCTTTAAAGATGGGCATTGCCTTTTCCCATTTCGTAAAATAGTCCACAGCGACAATGATATATTTGTGCCCCCCAGTCAAGGCTGGGTTGCACGTCATGTAATCAATCCCCCACTTCATGAAGGGGCCCACCGTGACAACAAGAAACAATGGAGCAGTATGTGACCACATTTTTTGGGTGTAAAGCTGACAAGGATGACAGCGCTTCACCGCTTCCACACAATCTTTAAAGATTGTGGGCCAGAAATAACCGGCACGTAGTATCTTCTAGGTTGTTGCTAACCCAGATAAATGACCCCCACACACTCCATTATGGGAATCATTCAGGACAATCTCCGCTTCCTCATGGGTAAGACATCTACGCAAAATAGAATCTACCCCTATTCGATATAAAGTATCTCCTATGAGGAGGTATTTCTTAGCATAAAGGCGTAATTTATGTCGTTCCTCCCGTGAGGAAGTCGTAGGATACTTCAACTTCTGGAGATATATAAGTATATCTCTGTACCGGGGATTAGAGGTGGATATCAAGAAGATATGATCATCTGGGAATGAGTCTTCTTCAGTGACTACATCTTCTTTCGTTGGAAATTCTTCTATAAGCTCAGCAAAAACTAAGGACTTTTTAGACTTAGCAGACTCGAAATCCAAGTCAAACTCTTGGAGAATGACTATCCATTTGTTGAATTTACTCTCAACAATCCGTCGGGAAAAAACATGTTGATGAAATTGTCATTGATGCCAACATGGACTTGCAGTGGCCCCACGGGATGTCATTAATGCCACCAAGTCCAACCCGCAGTGCCTTGATCCCTTACAGAGTGGGTTTGTGCCTTGAAGCACCTTGTACCCAGTTGACAAGGTCCATGTACCCACACGCTTGGATTTTGATGCCACCACTTTGCTGAAGATGTTGAAGACCCAGTTGATGATGCTGAAGACCCTAGAGATGGTCTTGAAGCCCTAGTAGACATTGGAGAATCCCATGAATTCTTGGAATCCCTGATGAAGACCATGATGCCCTTGCAAAGGTCATGGAGCCCACTTATATGGTGGCATGATGGCACTTTGATGAAGTCTTTGATGCATTGGTTGGTAATACTTGATCCCCTTGTGTCATTCGTTGAAAAGATCATGGAACCCTTGCATGTATTATGATGGTGATGACCTTATATGGTCTCTGGCATGTGGTGGATGCCCTTGGCTTGAAGTGGAAGCCCTTGTATTGATAGAATCAATGGATTGTTGGAAAGAGCCCTTGAAGATTCCTTGATGAAGCATTGAAGAGCCCTTGAAGTGTCTCAAAGAAACCTTGAAAATGCCCTGAAGAAGTCGGCTCCAAAGTATTGATATTTAATTTAAAATTTTAATTTGCTGAGTCGGCTCCAAAGTCAAATGAAAAATAGCAGTTCGGCCCTGAAATTAAGATGAAAATTTAGTATATATACCCCTATCACATCCTCACTTTTGTAAGTGGAAATTTCGGTGGAGCTCTGAGGAAATTTGCAACAGCTAGGAGCAACTCGTGGACTAAGGCAAGAGAATTGAGGTAGACAACTCGTAGCAGCAGAGAAGGACCCGAGTCTTCCACAGGAAGAATTTTTTTTTGGTGACAGTTCCATTTTTTTTTTGTACAACAGTCCTCTCCCACAACCGAAGGTCTGGCCTTGCCCTAGAAGGGCTGTTGAAGTTTGTTCTAAGCTTGCTAAGCTATGCCCTAGGCCAACAGGGCTGACGTCTACCAAATCAGAGCTTTAGGGTTTAATTAGATTTTATAGGTCTGAGCATTCTTTGAAATTTGTGGTTTAACTGGATCCAATGGATTGAAACCCCCTTGGTTTTACGATTTAAGCAAGCTTTGTGCGTTTGCAACAATGGTGGGATTGAGGGTTTATGCTTTGACAGCACACAAGAAGTGCTCTTTTTCCCATTGCTTTTTCAAGTTAGCTAGGGATAAACCGATGGTTGAAGTATTATGAATGGGATTATCAAGAATTAAGTAACCATTCTAGAGCTTTTCATTGCTTGAATTTTATTGTTATCAATGATGGATTCACAGTGAGTCGATGTCTGAGGTTATCAGCAGAATTTATATTTAGAAGCCTGTTTCGCTTGGCCCAGATTCGATTATTATCAAGAAGTTCAAACCCTATTGCCCATAGAGCCCTGGATTTTAATGTTGACCGAGTTTGGTGGATTCAATATGCAGCAAGCAGCTGCAGGTAAATCACAGCCCGAGTTTACTTAAACTCAGTCCCAAGTTTGGGATTCCTCTCAGCTCATAAACATGCCGGTTTCTTGTGGACACAAACAGCCCGAAGTTTGTAGACCTGAATTTTGGATCAGTAGTCTGAGGTTTTGCGATGGTGAAGTCAACAAATGACTTGACTGAGTCTGTATTTATCAGCAATCCGAGTGTATGATGAGGTTCACACTTCCTCTACAAAGTTTGGTTTTTGGCAGTACATAGGAGACGGCTCAATGTTTTGGAATAGCAGCCCTAAATTCTTCATACCCACAGTGATGTAGAAGTCAGTGGAGACTGTTTTGTAGCTCTAATCAAGAAGAAGCCCTATAAGGACTCTTCTTAGCAGCTGAGTACTGTTGGATGTGAGAAAGGCAAGTAGCACTTATCCATAAGGTCAAAATAGTCCTAGTGTTGGTGAATATACAGTATGCGAGCATTCGAATTTTGAGGCCTTTCTCTCACACAGCCCTGAGTTCTTGTTCTTGTTTGAAGAAGGTATACACAGCCCTAAGCCTTGACTTGTGAAGTAAGGTTATACCAACACGTCTTGGAGACCCTCGGTGGTGAACAAGTCTGAACTTGATTGAGGTTTTACACAGTTGTTCACACAGTTTGAGATTGCTTTTGACCGGGACTTGCACTGAGATGAATGATAAGACTTGCTGAGGATTATGAAGCTCCATACAGCTTCAGGGTCAAAAACAATTTGGCAAATGCACAGTCCTCATCCGCAGTGACAGCTTGCTTGCTCAATTAGTGATTATGCCCTAGCATGATGACTGAACTGATACTTTACACAGTCAATGCATGAAGGGGTTTTGATGGATTGACTATTTTCGGTAAGGCAACCATTTGAAGTTTGATCAAGACATTGTCTTGACAGTGGTAGATGAATTATGATTCAAACAGTGAAATAATTTATTCAGTAGTGAGTGTAAGCAGTGAAGTATACGGTGATGTATACAGCAGTGATGTATTCAGGATTTGAACTTTGAAGTACATAATATATACACAGTTCAGTATTGACTTGAAAATTTTCTTCCAGCTTCTACATAGTCCTAGTGTGGACATTGTTTAGGTTATTTCTCAACACATTTATCATCTAAGGACAGCCATAGTGGCAGCTTGATACACAATCTAAGATGGCAGTCTTGAGTTTGCAAGAGAAGACACAGTCCTAAGTTGACTGTGTGCAAGCTAATACACAGGCCAGCATGAAGATGATTATCATCCAAGTTTGAAGTGTTTATAGTTGCATACAAGAGAAGATGACTGCCCATTAGATACACAGACCATCGTCTTCATCTACAGCTTGGAGTCTGCACACAGTCCAAAGACATACACAGTCAGCCCAGTGACCTCTGTTTGAAGTATGATGAAGATAATAATGTACACAGTAAAGGTGGAGTATGTACAGTAATATACATCAGTAGAGTAAGTACAAGAATAGTTGTACATGTGCAAGATGATGTCTTCTACAGCAGTCATACATATCCCAGGTAGGGAGTCCAAAGTTTGATGCACATCCAATGAAAGGTTAAAGACTTGAAGAAGTAATTGTAACAGGCAGGTTATGATAGACTAATTAGAAGGCAGAAATTTGAGCAGAGGACAAATCAGAATATGCAAGAATTGATGTTCCAGACCTTTCCTTGACAGTGATGATAGTGACAATCTTCAGAAGTATCATGAGAAGAGGAAGACCAACAGTGAAGAATGATGATCAGAGAAGACAGTGAGCGGCGTTGATGGTAACACAAGTATACTATATTGTAAAAGCAAGCTTGTCTTGCTTTTGAGGTTAGGATACCTCAAACCCTTCTTAGCAGGGTCTAAGAAAACCAGGCAGGGTCCTGGATGCAGAGTAGGTGCTCTTCATATCAGTAGGTGTTGATTTTACCTAACGGTTGTAGCCGAATCAAAACTAATATAAAAAGATTACAAATTTATATGGTGTTGTGTTCCTTTGTGTTATGGTTCTTGATGATTCAAATGCTTATGATATGTTTATGAAATAATTATGAGATTGGTAGAATGATGAATTGGTAGTTAACTGTGACAAGCTAAGAAAAAGTTTAAAATTGGCTTTACACTGATTCACCCCCCCTCTCAGTGTCTAACAATTGGTATCAGAGCCGGCCTTCATCACAAGCCTAGCAAGCTTGAAGGAGATCCCTAGACACAATGCAGGAAAAGAAAGAGTCATCAAGCAATGACATGCCTGTACTTGATATTACAGATTATTTTAGTTGGATGAGCAAAATGAAGGTTTATCTGAAGAAGTTTGGTATTTGGGAAATTGTCATCAATCCACCCGCTCCATCAAAAAAGAAAGGAAAACCAGCTGCACAGAAGGAAGCGAAGAAGGACAACACTACAGCCTTGAAGTTCCTCATTGATGGAATTCTCAGCTCAGTGAAGGAAAGTGTAGGAGAGTACACTTTGGAAAAACAACTATGGTTCAAGCTGGAGAGTGAGTATCAAAAGGCAAGACCAGAACCTGAAAAGACACATCAGAAATCAGAAGACAAGCCCCCAGAAGAGATAAATCAAGAAGAGGACTCTAGTAAAGGTATGGACCCTTGTGATTGTAATGATAGATTGTGTGATGAAATTGAGAAGGTTCTTGTAGAATATGATGAAAGGCTATCAAAGACCGCACATCAGATACATCTCACGTTGCTAAATATTGATCTTAGAGCCAATTGGTTCCTAAACACAAGAAAATCTAAACCAGAGTGGTTTCATGAAGTTCAAAAAGGAAATCTTGGACTCCTTGAATGAATATCAGCAGAAGACCATGTCAATGAAAGTGTTGCTTCTAAAGCTCAAAGACAAGGACAAAGAGTTGCGAGATCAAATGAAAGACAAAGATGTTGAATTTGAACAATTAAAGACTGAATTGATCAATCAAAAGGAAGAATCAGAAAAGCCTACTCAAGAGCTTGAAGAAACTAGAGAGGTCAATCATGATCTGAAGACTCAGCTGGAGGAAGCCAAGAGGACAGAATAAATCTTGAAGAGTCAGCTAGAAGAAAAGGAGGAGATAGTCCAGAAAGCTGGAATTGGAGGTAGTTGGTCTCAGGAAGAAAGGTAAGAAGAACGAAGCCTTGGTCAAGCTCCAGGACAGTTCAATTGTCCTAGATAAGATCTTAGATTGCCAAAGATCTCCACTCGACAAAACTGGTCTTGGTTACAAGAAGAACAAAGAAAATTTTGAAGATGACACTTGGTCTCTGAAGACTCCAGAAGCAGGTCCATCAACGTCCAAAGTTGTTTCCCAGGCACTTGCACATGACAACAAGGATTTTGGAAGTTCAAAAATGAAACAAGGATTCAGGTTTGTTCATCAAAGCAACTTCATAAAGGAAACAACTACAAGACCCAGGTATGAAAGTGGCTTCAATGGTTATTGTTATTCTTGTTCTAACTTTGGTCATAAGGCTATAGATTGTAGGTTCTATGGAAGAAGAAGGGCTGGAAGCCCCAATGTCTCAGTTAGATGTTGGACATGTAAACAAGTCGGACATGTTGCTGCCACATGTCACACATTGAGATGCTACACCTGAAGTGGGTTTGAACACAAAGCCCATGAATGTGCCAGTCAAAGAAGTCGAGCAAGGAGTACTCCATACACATCAGCAAGAAGTTTTGAAGATCAGAAGAAAAATGTCTACAGTCAAGGACACTCTCAAGCATAGACAAATGAAGTTGATCAAAGAAGTGTTGGAAGCTCCAACAACTCAGTCAAATGTTGGTCATGCAACAATGTCGGTCACATTGCTGCACATTGTTGTACGATGAGGTGCTATAGCTGCAGTGGCCTTGGGCACAAACTTCAAGATTGTTGGAGTAGACGAAAACAATCCTTGAGAAGTTACCTAGACAACTCATCAAGGAAAGCTAGTACAAATGAAGGAACAAATGCTCAAAGGACAGATGCCAAGAAGCAAGTATGGATGAGGAAGACAAAGCAGTTGCAAATAGGAGAGGTTGATTAGAGCAGGGAGGATGGCTGCCATACAGTAAGCCAAGTGTAAGGTCTCTCAAAGACCTTAGCACACCTTGAGTTCATAAGGCTGGAGGATGAACTCAAAAGAGAAATGATGGTTACTCCAGGTATTCAGATAGGTCCTAGGATCGTACATATTGAAAGGGGGAGCAAATTCCAGTCAGCAGTGATCAGAGATTTCAGACACAGGTATGTGGACACCCTTTGCCATTGATGCCAAAGGGGGAGAAATGAAAACAAACGGAGAGATGAAGACAAATGAGGAGCATGCTCATAGGGGGAGCATGAGTTCTTGTCATCAATGACAAAGGGGGAGATTGTTGATGAAATTGTCATTGATGCCAACATGGACTTGCAGTGGCCCCACGGGATGTCATTAATGCCACCAAGTCCCACCCGCAGTGCCTTGATCCCTTACAGAGTGGGTTTGTGCCATGAAGCACCTTGTACCCAGTTGACAAGGTCCCTGTACCCACACGCTTGGATTTTGATGCCACCACTTTGCTAAAATGTTGAAGACCCAGCTGATGATGCTGAAGACCCTAGAGATGGTCTTGAAGCCCTAGTAGATGTTGGAGAAGCCCATGAAGTCTTGGAATCCCTGATGAAGACCATGATGCCCTTGCAAAGGTCATGGAGGCCACTTATATGGGTGCATGATGGCACTTTTATGAAGTCTTTGATGCATTGGTTGGTCCTACTTGATCCCCTTGTGTCATTCGTTGAAAAGATCATGGAACCCTTGCATGTATTATGATGGTGATGACCTTATATGGTCTCTGGCATGTGGTGGATGCCCTTGGCTTGAAGTGGAAGCCCTTGTATTGATAGAATCAATGGATTGTTGGAAAGAGCCCTTGAAGATGCCTTGATGAAGCATTGAAGAGCCCTTGAAGTGTCTCAAAAAAACCTTGAAAATGCCCTGAAGAAGTCGGCTCCAAAGTGTTAATATTTAATTTAAAATTTTAATTTGCTAAGTCGACTCCAAAGTCAAATGAAAAATAGCAGGTCGGCCCCGAAATTATGGTGAAAATTTAGTATATATACCCCTATCACATCCTCACTTTTGTAAGTGGAAATTTCAGTGGAGCTCTGAGGAAATTTGCAGCAGCTAGGAGCAACTCGTGGACTGAGGCAAGAGAACTGAGGTAGACAACTCGCAGCAGCAGAGAAGGACCCGAGTCTTCCATAGAAAGAATTTTTTTTTGGTGACAGTTCCAATTTTTTTTTGTACAGCAGTCCTCTCCCACAACCGAAGGTCTGACCTTGCCCTAGAAGAGCTGCCGAAGTTTTTTCTAAGCTTTCTAAGGTCTGTCCTAGGCCAACAGGGCTGACTTCTACCAAATCAGAGCTTTAGGGTTTAATTAGATTTTATAGGTCTGGGCATTCTTTGAAATTTTTGGTTTAATTGGATCCAATGGATTGGAACCCCCTTGGTTTTATGGTTTAATCAAGCTTTGTGCGTTTGCAACAACGGTGGGATTGAGGGTTTATTCTTTGACAGCACACAAGAAGTGCTCTTTTTCCCATTGCTTTTTCAGGTTAGCTAGGGATAAACTGATGGTTGAAGTATTATGAATGGGATTATCAAGAATTAAGTAACCATTCTAGAGCTTTTCATTGCTTGAATTTTATTGTTATCAATGATGGATTCACAATCAATCGATGTGTGAGGTTATCAGCAGAATTTATATTTAGAAGCCTGTTTCGCTTGGCCCAGATTCGATTAGTATCAAGAAGTTCAAACCCTGTTGTGCATAGAGCCCTGGATTTTAATGTTGACCGAGTTTGGTGGATTCAATATGCAGCGAGCAGCTGAAGGTAAATCACATCCCGAGTTTACTTAAACTCAGTCCCAAGTTTGGGATTCCTCTCAGCTCATAAACAGGCGGGTTTCCTGTGGACACAAACAGCCCGAAGTTTGCAGACCTGAATTTTGGATCAGTAGTCTGAGGTTTTGCGATGGTGAAGTCAACAAATGACTTGACAGAGTCTGTTTTTATCAACAGTCTGAGTGTACGATGAGGTTCACACTTCCTCTACAAAGTTTGGTTTTTGGCAGTACATAGGAGACGGCTCAATGTTTTGGAACAGCAGCCCTAAATTCTTCATACCCGCAGTGATGTAGAAGTCAGTGGAGACTGTTTTGTAGCTCTAATCAAGAAGCAGCCCTATAAGGACTCTTCTCAACAGCTGAGTATTGTTGGATGTGAGAAAGGCAAGTAGTACTTATCCATAAGGTCAAAATAGTCCTAGTGTTGGTGAATATACAGTATGCGAGCATTCAAATTTTGAGGCCTTTCTCTCACACAGCCCTGAGTTCTTGTTCTTGTTTGAAGAAGGTATACACATCCCTAAGCCTTGACTTGTGAAGTAAGGTTATACCAACATGTCTTGGAGACCCTCGGTGGTGAACAAGTCTGAACTTGATTGAGGTTTTACACAGTTGTTCACACAGTTTGAGATTGCTTTGTACTGGGACTTGCACTGAGATGAATGATAAGACTTGCTGAGGATTATGAAGGTTCATATAGCTTCAGGGTCAAAAACAGTTTGGAAAATGCACAGTCCTCATCCGCAGTGACATCTTGCTTGCTCAGTTAGTGATGATGCCCTAGCATGATGACTGAACTGATACTTTACACAGTCAATGCATGAAGGGGTTTTGATGGATTGACTATTTTTGGTAAGGCAACCATTTGAAGTTTGATCAAGACATTGCCTTGACAGTGGTAGATGAACTATGATTCAAATAGAGAAATAATTTATTCAGTAGTGAGTGTAAGCAGTGAAGTATACGGTGATGTATTCAGGATTTAAACTTTGAAGTACATAATATATACACAGTTCAGTATTGACTTGAAATTTTTCTTCCAGCTTCTACACAGTCCTAGTGTGGACACTGTTTGGGTTATTTCTCAACACATTTACCATCTAAGGACACCCACAGTGGCAGCTTGATACACAATCTAAGATGGCAGTCTTGAGTTTGCAAGAGAAGACATAGTCCTGAGTTCACTGTGTGCAAGCTAATACACAGGCCAGCATGAAGATGATTATCACCCAAGTTTGAAGTGTTTGAAGTTGCATACAAGAGAAGGTGATTGCCCATTAGATACATAGACCACCGTCTTCATCTACAGCTTGGAGTCTGCACACAGTCCAAAGACATACATAGTCATCCCAGTGACCTCTGTTTGAAGTATGATGAAGATAATGATGTACACAATAAAGGTGGAGTATGTACATTAATATACATCAGTAGAGTAAGTACAGGAATAGTTGTACATGTGTAAGATGATGTCTTCTACAACAGTCATACATATCCCAGGTAGGGAGTCCAAAGTTTGATGCACATCCAATGAAAGGTTAAAGACTTGAAGAAATAATTGTAACAGGAAGGTTTTGATAGACTGATTAGAAGGCAAAAATTTGAGCAGAGGACAAATCAGAATATGCAAGAATTGATGTTCCAGACCTTTCCTTGACAGTGATGATGGAGACAATATTCAGAAGTATCATGAGAAGAGGATGACCAACAGTTAAGAATGATGATCAGAGAAGACAGTGAGCAGCGTTGATGGTAACACAAGTATACTGTATTGTAAAAGCAAGCTTGTCTTGCTTTTGAGGTTAGGATACCTCAAACCCTTCTTAGCAGGGTCTAACAAAACCAGGCAGGGTCCTGGATGCAGAGTAGGTTCTCTTCATATCAGTAGGTGTTGATTTTACCTAACGGTTGTAGCCGGACCAAAACTAATATAAAAAGATTACAAATTTATATGGTGTTGTGTTCCTTTGTGTTATGGTTCTTGATGATTCAAATGCCTATGATATGTTTATGAAATGATTATGAGATTGGTAGAATGATGAATTGGTAGTTAACTGTGACAAGCTAAGAAAAAGTTTAAAATTGACTTTACACGGATTCACCCCCCCTCTCAGTGTCTAACAATTGGTATCAGAGCCGGCCTTCATCACAAGCCTAGCAAGCTTGAAGGAGATCCCTAGACACAATGGAGGAAAAGAAAGAGTCATCAAGCAATGACATGCCTGTACTTAATATTACAGATTATTTCAGTTGGAGGAGCAAAATGAAGGCTTATCTGAAGAAGTTTGGTATTTGGGAAATTGTCATCAATCCACCTGCTCCATCAAACAAGAAAGGAAAACCAGCTGCACAGAAGGAAGCGAAGAAGGACAACACTACACCCTTGAAGTTCCTCATGGATGGACTTCCCAGCTCAGTGAAGGAAAGTGTAGGAGAGTACACTTCGGCAAAAGAAATATGGTTCAAGCTGAAGAGTGAGTATCAGAAGGCAAGACCAGAACCCGAAAAGACACATCAGAAATCAAAAGACAAGCCCCCAGAAGAGATAAATCAAGAAGAGGACTCTAGTAAAGGTATGGACCCTTGTGATTGTAATGATAGCTTGTGTGATGAAATTGAGAAGGTTCTTGCAGAAGATGATGAAATGCTATCAAAGACCGCACATCAGATACATCTCACGTTGCTAAATATTGATCTTAGAGCCAATTGGTTCCTAAACATAGTAAATCTAAACCAGAGTGATTTCACGAAGTTCAAAAAGGAAATCTTGGACTCCTTGAATGAATATCAACAGAAGACCATGTCAATGAAAGTGTTGCTTCTAAAGCTCAAAGACAAGGACAAAGAGTTGCGAGATCAAATGAAAGACAAGGACGCTGAAGTTGAACAATTAAAGACTGAATTGATCAGTCAAAAGGAAGAATCAGAAAATCCTGCTCAAGAGCTTGAACAAACTAGAGAGGTCAATCATGATCTGAAGAATCAGCTGGAGGAAGCCAAGAGGACAGAAGAAATCTTGAAGAGTCAGCTAGAAGAAAAGGAGGAGACAGTCCAGAAGCTGGAATTGGAGGTATTTGGTCTCAGGAAGAAAGGTAAGAAGAATGAAGCCTTGGTCAAGCTTTAAGATAGTTCAATTGTCCTAGATAAGATCTTAGATTGCCAAAGATCTCCACTCGACAAAACTGGTCTTGGTTACAAGAAGAACAAAGAAAACTTTGAAGATGACACTTGGTCTCTAAAGAATCCAGAAGCAGGTCCATCAACGTCCAAAGCTGCTTCCCAGGCACCTGCACATGACAACAAGGATTTTGGAAGTTCAAAAATGAAACAAGGAGTTAGGTCTGTTGATCAAAGAAACTTCATAAAGGAAACAACTACAAGACCCAGGTATGAAAGTGGCTTCAATGGTTATTGTTATTTTTGTTCTAACTTTGGTCATAAGGCTATAGATTGTAGGTTCTATGGAAGAAGAAGGGTTGGAAGCCCCAATGTCTCAGTTAGATGTTGGACATGTAAACAAGTCGGACATGTTGCTGCCACATGTCACACATTGAGATGCTACACTTGAAGTGGGTTTGGACACAAAGCCCATGAATGTCCCAGTCAAAGAAGTCAAGCAAGAAGGAGTACTCCATACACATCAGCAAGAAGATTTGAAGATCAGAAGACAAATGTCTACAGTCAAGGACACTCTCAAGCATGGAGAAATGAAGTTGATCAAAGAAGTGTTGGAAGCTCCAACAACTCAGTCAAATGTTGGTCATGCAACAATGTCGGTCACATTGCTGCACATTGTTGTACGATGAGGTGCTATAGCTACAGTGGCCTTGGGCACAAAGCTCAAGATTGTTGGAGTACATGAAAACAATCCTTCAGAAGTTACCTAGACAACTCATCAAGGAAAGCCAGTACAAATGAAGGAACAAATGCTCAAAGGATAGATGCCGAGAAGCAAGTATGGATGAGGAAGACAGAGCAATTGCAGATAGGAGAGGTTGATCAGAGCAGGGAGGATGGCTGCCATACGGCAAGCCAAGTGTAAGGTCTCTCAAAGACCTTAGCACACCTTGAGTTCATAAGGCTGGAGGATGAACTCAAAGGAGAAAGGATGGTTACTCCAGGTATTCAGACAGGTCCTAGGATCGTGCATATTGAAAAGGGGAGCAAATTCTAGTCAGCAGTGATCAGAGATTTCAGACACAGGTATGTGGACACCCTTTGCCATTGATGCCAAAGGGGGAGAAATGAAAACAAAGGGAGAGATGAAGACAAATAGGGAGCATGCTCATAGGGGGAGCATGAGTTGTTGTCATCAATGACAAAGGGGGAGATTGTTAATGAAATTGTCATTGATGCCAACATGGACTTGCAGTGGCCCCATGGGATGTCATTAATGCCACCAAGTCCCACCCGCAGTGCCTTGATCCCTTACAGAGTGGGTTTGTGCCTTGAAGCACCTTGTACCCAGTTGACAAGGTCCCTGTACCC
Source organism: Pseudotsuga menziesii (assembly GCA_001517045.1). Taxonomy (NCBI): domain Eukaryota; kingdom Viridiplantae; phylum Streptophyta; class Pinopsida; order Pinales; family Pinaceae; genus Pseudotsuga; species Pseudotsuga menziesii. The sequence continues at coordinate 586,031 of LPNX010637521.1, read as the reverse complement.
ACACGCTTGGATTTTGATGCCACCACTTTGCTGAAGATGTTGAAGACCCAACTGATGATGCTGAAGACCCTAGAGATGGTCTTGAAGCCCTAGTAGACGTTGGAGAAGCCCATGAAGTCTTGGAATCCCTGATGAAGACCATGATGCCCTTGCAAAGGTCATGGAGCCCACTTATATGGTGGCATGATGGCACTTTGATGAATTCTTCGATGCATTGGTTGGTCCTACTTGATCCCCTTGTGTCATTCGTTGAAAAGATCATGGAACCCTTGCGTGTATTATGATGGTGATGACCTTATATGGTCTCTGGCATGTGGTGGATGCCCTTCGCTTGAAGTGGAAGCCCTTGTATTGATAGAATCAATGGATTGTTGGAAAGAGCGCTTGAGGATGCCTTGATGAAGCATTGAAGAGCCCTTGAAGTGTCTCAAATAAACCTTGAAAATTCCTTGAAGAAGTCGGCTCCAAAGTATTAATATTTAATTTGTTGAGTCGGCTCCAAAGCAAATGAAAAATAGCAGGTCGGCCCCGAATTTATGGTGAAAATTTAGTATATATACCCCTATCACATCCTCACTTTTGTAAGTGGAAATTTCAGTGGAGCTCTGAGGAAATTTGCAGCAGCTAGGAGCAACTCGTGGACTGAGGCAAGAGAACTGAGGTAGACAAATCGCAGCAGCAGAGAAGGACCTGAGTCTTCCACAAGAAGAATTTTTTTTTGGTGACAGTTCCATTTTTTTTTTGTACAGCAGTCCTCTCCCACAACCGAAGGTCTGACCTTGCCCTAGAAGGGCTGCCAAAGTTTGTTCTAAGCTTGCTAAGGTCTGCCCTAGGCCAACAGGGCTGACGTCTACCAAATTAGAGCTTTAGGGTTTAATTAGATTTTATAGGTCTGGGCATTCTTTGAAATTTGTGGTTTAACTAGATCCAATGGATTGAAACCCCATTGGTTTTACGGTTTAAGCAAGCTTTGTGCGTTTGCAACAACGGTGGGATTGAGGGTTTATGCTTTGACAGCACACAAGAAGTGCTCTTTTTCCCATTGCTTTTTCAGGTTAGCTAGGGATAAACCGATGGTTGAAGTATTATGAATGGGATTATCAAGAATTAAGTAACCATTCTGGAGCTTTTCAATGCTTGAATTTTATTGTTATCAATGATGGATTCATAGTGAATCGATGTCTGAGGTTATCAGCAGAATATATATTTAGAAGCCTGTTTCGCTTGGCCTAGATTCGATTAGTATCAAGAAGTTCAAACCCTGTTGCGCATAGAGCCCTGGATTTTAATGTTGACGAAGTTTGGTGGATTCAATATGCAGCGAGCAGCTAAAGGTAAATCACAGCCCGAGTTTACTTAAACTCAGTCCCAAGTTTGGGATTCCTCTCAGCTCATAAACAAGCCGGTTTCTTGTGGACACAAACAGCCCAAAGTTTGCAGACCTGAATTTTGGATCAGTAGTCTAAGGTTTTGCGATGGTGAAGTCAACAAATGACTTGACTGAGTCTGTATTTATCAGCAGTCTGAGTGTATGATGAGGTTCACACTTCCTCTACAAAGTTTGGTTTTTGGCAGTACATAAGAGACGGCTCAATGTTTTGGAACAGCGGCCCTAAATTCTTCATACCCACAGTGATGTAGAAGTCAGTGGAGACTGTTTTGTTGCTCTAATCAAGAAGCATCCCTATAAGGACTCTTCTCAGCAACTGAGTACTGTTGGATGTGATAAATGCAACTAGAACTTATCCATAAGATCAAAATAGTCCTAGTGTTGGTGAATATACAGTATGCCAACATTCGAATTTTGAGGCCTTTCTCTCACACAACCCTGAGTTCTTGTTCTTGTTTGAAGAAGGTATACACATCCCTAAGCCTTGACTTGTGAGGTAAGGTTATACCAACACGTATTGGAGACCCTCGGTGGTGAAACAAGTCTGAACTTGATTGAGGTTTTAGACAGTTGTTCACACAGTTTGAGATTGCTTTTGACTGGGACTTGCACTGAGATGAATGATAAGACTTGCTGAGGATTATGAAGCTTCATACAGCTTCAGGGTCAAAAACAGTTTGGAAAATGCACAGTCCTCATCCGCAGTGACAGCTTTCTTGCTCAGTTAGTGATGATGCCCTAGCATGATGACTGAACTTATACTTTACACAGTCAATGCATGAAGGGGTTTTGATGGATTGACTATTTTCGGTAAGGCAGCCATTTGAAGTTTGATCAAGACATTGTCTTGACAGTGGTAGATGAACTCTGATTCAAACAGTGAAGTTATTTATTCAGTAGTGAGTGTGAGCAGTGAAGTGTACGGTGATGTATACAGCAGTGATGTATTCAGGATTTGAACTTTGAAGTACATCATATATACACAGTTCAGTATTGACATGAAAATTTTCTTCCAGCTTCTACACAGTCCTAGTGTGGACATTGTTTGGGTTACTTCTCAACACATTTATCATCTAAGGACACCCACAGTGGCAGCTTGATACACAATCTAAGATGGCAGTCTTGAGTTTGCAAGAGAAGACACAGTCCTGAGTTGACTGTGTGCAATCTAATACACAGGCCAGCATGAAGATGATTATCATCCAAGTTTGAAGTGTTTGAAGTTGCATACAAGAGAAGATGACTACCCATTAGATACACAGACCACCGTCTTCATCTACAGCTTGGAGTCTGCACATAGTCCAAAGACATACATAGTCAGCCCAGTGACCTCTGTTTGAAGTATGATGAAGATAATGATGTACAAAGTAAAGGTGGAGTATGTACAGTAATATACATCAGTAGAGTAAGTACAGGAATAGTTGTACATGTGTAAGATGATGTCTTCTACAGTAGTCATACATATCCCAGGTAGGGAGTCCAAAGTTTGATGCACATCCAATGAAAGGTTAAAGACTTGAAGAAGTAATTGTAACAGGCAGGTTTTGACAGACTGATTAGAAGGCTGAAATTTGAGCAGAGGACAAATCAGAATATGCAAGATTTGATGTTCCAGACCTTTCCTTGACAGTGATGATGGTGACAATCTTCAGAAGTATCATGAGAAGAGGATGACCAGCAGTGAAGAATGATGATCAGAAAATACAGTGAGCAGCGTTGATGGTAACACAAGTATACTGTATTGTAAAAGCAAGCTTGTCTTGCTTTTTGAGGTTAGGATACCTCAAACCCTTCTTAGCAGGGTCTAAGAAAACCAAGCAGGGTCCTAGATGCAAAGTAGGTGCTCTTCATATCAGTAGGTACTGATTTTACCTAATGGTTGTAGCTTGACCAAAACTAATATAAAAATATTACAAATTTATATGGTGTTGTGTTCCTTTGTGTTATGGTTCTTGATGATTCAAATGCTTATGATATGTGTATGAAATGATTATGATATTGGTAGAATGATGAATTGGTAGTTAACTGTGACAAGCTAAGAAAAAGTTTAAAATTGGATTTACACTGATTCTCCCCCCCCTCTCAGTGTCTAACAAAACATACTGAAAGGGATTCACATCTGCCACTATTGTTGTAGTCCTCAGTAAAATTGAAGTGATGTAACCTCTGAATAGCATAGATTGCTGCTAAGGCCAATTTATCAACGTGGGAGTACCTGAGTTCAGGTCCGGCTAAAGCACGACTAAGATAGTAAACGACATGCTCCTGGAGTTTATCGTCTTCCTAGCCCAGGACTACCCCAATGGTCGACTCAGACGCTGCCAGATACAATATAAAATCCCTAGAGTAATCTGGCAGATGCAGTAAAGGTGCCGACAACAAAGATTTTTTCAATGCCTCGAAAGCGAGTTGTGCAGTTTCATCCCATACAAATGGGGTGTCATGTTTTAACAAGCGCATGAAACCCTTGGTAATCTTGGGATAGTTAACAATGAAATGTCGAAGAAAATTAGTCTTTCCCTATAGGCTTTGAAGTTGCCTGATAGAATGAGGAGGCATAGTTACAATGGCCTCTACTTTTAATGGATCCACCTGGATGCCTCTATTAGAGACAATGAATCCGAGCAGTCTCCTAGACTCGACACAGAACACGCACTTGTGGGGATTCAAGCGGATCTTATAGTATTTGCATCGCTCAAATATCAACTGTAAGTGATCTGGATGGTCAATCCTCTTACGAGAATGTGCAGGAAAATCATCAAGGTAAGGTTTGACAATGGCTTTGATATCATGGAAGGCAAAGTTCATTTCCCGTTGAAAGGTTTCCCCGGCATTTTTCAATCCGAAGGGAATTTTTTTGTACGCGAAGGTACCCCAAGGAAAAATGAAAGTAGTTTTATGTTGGTCTTCTGGTTTTATTTGAATTTGATTGTATCCGAAGAGACCATCCATAAACGAGAACACTTCACTTCCCGCACAAGCATCTATAATCTGGTCTATAAATGGCGTGGGATAGTTGTCCTTAGGACAGGCTTTATTCAAATCTCTGAAGTCAGTATAGACGCGTATGGTCCCTTGCTTCTTATCAACAGGAACAGGGTTGGATACCCATTCCGTCAGAGCTATGGGATAAATAAAACCGGCCTTCAACAGTTTTTCAACTCCTGCCTTCATAGCCACCACTTTACACGAGTTAACAGGTCTTAACTTTTGCCGGACAGGTTTAGCGTCAGGGTATGTTCGGATCTCATGTTCAACTATCGATGGATCAATGCCTGACATCTCCTCATATGACCAAGCAAAGATGTCGCGAAATTCCTTAAATAAGGTCGTATAGATTGCAATCTCCTCAAGAGAGCATTTTTCGCCTATATGTATATTTTCCACGACATCTGGATTCACAAAGATGTTGATAGGGATGGTAGCGAAAATATTTGCCATATTTCCCTCAGCAAACATTCCTTCCCTGGGTAAGGGATTGATGGGTGTATCAACATCATCTGACAGTCTCATATGAAACTCTTGATTTTCTATTATGCTTAGCTCTGGAAGAAAATAGGATCAATGGTAAAGATCTTCACAGATCTTACCACATCCACACATGGCTTCTAGAATGGCTTCATCAGAAAGTAAAACCAAATCTAAATAGTCCATAGAGTGCAAAGAGTTTTCTGCCCAAGCGGGCAAATAGGCCTCTTCCAGGTCCTCTGAGACTGTGAGAGGGTCTAGAATGGGATCAACAGTGGTTTGAGTGATAGCTTGGTAATCCACTTCCACTACCGATAAGGGCACTTACGGTTCATGGGGGGAAGCGAGAACCCAAGGATCAGTCCTATCAACAACCGTGGCTATGGAATTCCCCACACTAGTAGAACCAATATAGTTAATCGGGGCTGGAAGATCAAATGTGCCGATCAGTGATGCGTACATTCCAGCCCCCAAGCTCTGTGCAGCAAGTTTGACCTGATCAACCAATGGCACAGTGGACTCATTAGACTCCATGCGGCCTTTTCGAGTAAAATCGAGTTGTTCAACAGTAACCAACTTTCCTTCGTGTGGAAAAACTACCACTCGAAAGATGGTTGACACAATAGCGGACATGGCATAAGTCCAGCTTCTTCCCAAAAGAAAATTATAGTCCAAAGGTGCATCAATCACTTCCACCTCAACAGACATTGCTTTCCCTGCCAGCTTAATTTCAAAAGCCGGTAGGATACCATGCGGACGGAATGACCTTCCATCAAAAGTAGTAAGCAGAGTGTTTGACGGGACCAGCTCTGGGGATCCAAGAGCTTTCCAACATGACAAGGACATAATGCATGTAGAAGCACCCTCATCAACAACTACCCTTCCAATGGTCTTTCCACCATGGATGACATCTATTGATAAGGCTACATGGTAAGGTAGGCGAATATACAAGTGAAATTTCTCCATAAGACTCGACGAGTCCAAGCTTCCTAAGGCTACTAAGAGCGCATCCCGCTGGGCGGGATAGCTTTGTAACACCTCTAAAGCTGACATCGCACAAGGGGTTTGGGCTAAGTCTTCAACCACGGAGTAGTTTGAAGCATCCCTAGCATTAGGGTTATGCAAGGTCTTCTTAAGGACACCTTTCAGTATCTTAGGCATAGTTTTAGCAAGCTTCTCAATTGTGAGAGGGTTAGAATTTTCACCTATAGACTTACCCTTCTCAGAAGTCTCTTTTTCATAGTTTTTATTCCTAGTCTCTAGAAAAGTCAAAGATCGAACCATGTTGATATAGTTGGGGTCAGGGGCACTTGGAGTGCCCCCTACTACATTACAAGCTGAAGCTAAGTTCTGCCCTTGGGGAAAAGGATCCTTCAGGACAGCCCATTGTTGAGCTTTTAGCAGCTTCTGGGCTTGTTCCATAAGGGGACAAAGGTGAGTGAGGTGATCCTCGTGGCACAACTTACACATGAACTTTACCTTTTTATTTTCTTTCTTTCCCCCATCAGCATTGTTCATGGGTTTCTGCTTGTTTTGATTTCCCTCCCCTTTATTTCCTCTCTTCTTCCTCCCACCGGGATGTTGATTTCCCTTCTGAGAGGTTTGTGCAAAAACATTTGCACTTTGGGGGGAGGGGGAAACATTTGCTTCCTCCTTTGAGGAATGTTTGACGGACAGCTGATGAAGCTGTTTGGCCAAAGACTCTACAGTGGGATATTTTATGGACCCAACCACACCATCGGCATGGGGTCTAGGCTTAGGTTTCTCTACATCGTGGGTAGGCCTCAGTGCCTCAGGGATAATCTCATACAAGATCCCAGATTGTGAATAAATCAAACCCAATTGCTGGGCCCTGAGAATGGCTTCTTCTTCGTTCATCACTCCTGAAGTGGATACATCCTTAGATATGTAAGGCAACAGGGATTTAAGGAACCACTCTAGTAAGAACTCATGAGGAATAGTGGCTTTTATAAGGCTCTTTCGCCTCCTCCACTCTTGGATATGATCCGATATGTGGGTAGCCTTGTTCTGCCTAAAGGTAGATAACAAGTCCATTCTGAAATCGTATCGGACCAGACGCTGAAAGTGGCTAAGGAATGCACTAGCCAAGTCCCAAAAAATACTGAACGCAATAGAAGGAAACTCAATGTACCATTTTGCTGCAGTATTCGTTAAGGTTCTTTGGAATAGCCTCAACTTAACTGAATCTTCATTCAGCGAATTAGAATAGCACCATAAATGAAAAGTGGTGGCATGAGCCCCAGGATCTTCACCAACTTTTCCCTCGAATTTAGGGATGTCCGATGGCAATTTGGTGGGGACAGGTGGCCATGAGGGGTCATGCCTCACTAGGTCGTTCATCAATTTTGACAAATCTGGCAAGTTTAATGTTGTCAGGAAAGGAATTTTGGGTCGCACCAGAGCACTAAAAGTGCCAGTCTGGGGATTAGAGGGACTTTCCCCCGAATTCCCATATGTAAAGGTGGGGTTTCCCCTTGGCGCCGGTTGCGAAGTGGATGGATTACTTTGAAACAGATTCCATCCGTAAGCCACAGGATTGTGGGTAGGAGCTGCAGTATACGAGGTTTGAGCCGTCTTGGTTGAAACTGGGGTTTGAAAAAAGGGAGCAAGTATCCCTCCGCTGAACAATGAAAAGGGAGAGCTCGTGAACGGGGCTAAGACCGGAGTTTGGAAACCTTTCCCATAAGAGGTAGGGTTTCCAAACTGCACTCCCACATAAGAAGGTGATGGGCCTACGTATGGAGTGGATGGGGGAATATGCCCCCCATTCCAAGGGAATCCTTGGATGAAAGCCGAGGATCCTACCGGACCGCTCTGGGCAGTGTGTGCAAAGGAGGAAGGAACAGTAGGTATACTGGGAATCCCAGTAACCATGTCACCAGAAGCACCTCCTAGGCTTGTGGGAACCGACAGTTGGACCACTCGGCTCGCTCGAGTCAATGGCATAATAGGTATGCTAGATCTAGGGGCACTTACCGGGGGAGGTAGTACCCCTTCAGCCGGAAAGGCTGAGGTGAAAGCAAAAGAACTTTCTCCAGTAGTAGACATTATCCTGCCCACAGGGACACCTAAAATAGGTGAATCAAAAGGCCTAACCTGGACGATCACAGGATCATTTAAGTCAGTCAAGGGTGTATTAAAATTCCTTGCAAACTCATCAGCCTGCAAGTCTTCTATCTCAACTGTATTAAAATCAAAATGGTTAGCTCTAAGTGTTGGTTCACCTGGAACTTCACTTACTCCTACCAGTTCAAATGAACCGTCCGTGTCTAATCTCTGCTTTTGAGGTGGAGGTGGAGGTTCCAATGTGATGAGAGGAGGAAGGTTTTGCAACCTTCGAGACCTTCTAATAGGTTGATCCTCCATGATTGTAAATTTTACAATTCAAACCCTAAGGTCGGCTAAACACAAACAAACCATAGAGAAATCACTATGAAAAATCCTAAAGTCTCAACAGTCAGCAAGGGTAAAAGATATGCTTTCCCGAAGAAAGCTGAAAAATAGTTACTTGGCATCCTTGAAGAGGTTCTTAGGCACAAGCGGAGGAATCACCCACCGCCCTCCTACACTTTCAACAATCGTTACCTTCCAAGCCCGTCGAAGGTGAACCAGAAATAGCCTTTCGATTTACCTAGGTATGAACCCTAGATGTCAAGAGACTAAAGGCTACCTTAGCTATACCAACAGTCTGGGGGGGGCAGTCGTAAGCCTGACTCGTACACATGGGCAGGGTAGCTGAGCCCGAAACTCTGTCTAGGACAAAATCCCCAAATGCGTAAAATTCCTAATTTACGTTTTGACAAGGAATCAGAGGGTTATCTCCTCAGTCCAATGCCTCCACGCGGCCTCGTGCTTGACTCCTATTTGAGAGGAGCTTCCCAGAAACTATTGATAAAGATAAGGATTTACCTATCAAACGGTTCACTATGTCTGAATTTTAAAACGTATGGGAAGTTTACACTTCCTATCCCACAAGTCTAGTCTAAGCTAGTAGGTGAATGGCCCTAAAAAATAAAAAGTTACTAATAAATTTTAATTATTGCATTCATTTTAAGGGATATTTCTTACTCAGAAGGAAGTGGAGTGAAGGACTATGATGTTTTTTTACTCGATAAGAAATATAAAAGCAAAGGTGTATGTTTTCAAAGCAAATTATTACTACTAAAACAAACTTCTTTTTTCTTTTTGTAAATATAAATTGATGAAAAAGCAACGATAAAGAGAACACTAAGACTATATTTTTGTAGTTTTTTGAGATTATATTTTAAAAAACTGAAAGCAAAACTACTCTATGCAAAATCAAATGCAAAAGATTTTAAGATGTTTTCTTTTCACTTTTTTAAAATGCTCAAAGACTACTATGCACCTAAATGCACAAAAATCTTGAGTATGCTTGAATTAAACAAACTGTATAAAGTAAGCAAAGTGAAGTAAACAGATTAAAAGAACCAAGAATCAACCACCTAAGGAAGACTTGGAGCCCTAGCTTGGGCGGATACAATGAAAGGAAATCATTGAAAACACACAAAGGAAAGTGGCACACCAATCACTATCCGAAAATAGACTGGGATAAACAACGTTTGAAACCCTGATCACTGATTCAGACAACCAACACTTAAACCTATAACCCAAACAAGAAAATCCACTTCAAGTTGCAAACAGAAAGACAATCCAAACAAAAGAACTCAAGGGCTTTACAAGAAAGCACAAGGTGTGGCCAAAAAGGTCATCAAACTCACAGTACAGTGCTTATAAGGAAGACCAACCAGCAAACAAGGCTTATAGAGGGACAGGGACAAGCAAACCCTAACCCAAAAATTCCAATGCTAAGGCTTGGACACGACTGTGTATAAGGGCAACCCACGTACTATACGCAACTGTCCTAGAGAGAAACCCGCATATGCAGGCCTCCGTACGCGATTGTGTGCAAGAGTAACCCTCGTACAGGTACAAAATTTTCTAATAAAAAGAAAAAATTTCAAGGTCTTCAAACACTATCCTAAGCATGAACCAAGACAGGATACCACACACAGACTCAAGGAAAAGACTGGGCAACGGTAAACAAAAATAACCCACAGCAGTCTGGGCTCCCCAGTGGAGTCATCAGTTCTGTTGTTCAGGAATAAACACCCTTATAACCAAGGGTCTGGGGTTACCAACTTACTCTTAAAACTTGCAGACAATCAGCTTTAAAGTACAGAAAGTAAATAGGAAGATATGATGAACTCACCCAGTTAACGAAAGTTGATCCAAGCTTTATCTTCTCCTGCTCTTCTACTCTCCAAAGCTTTCAGGGATGCACCTCCTTCACCTGCAAAGAGCAAATCCTCCAAGTACAATCTTATACATATATATATGACAAGTTAGAGAAAGAATATATAGAATGATTAATCATAAATATTCATCAAACCATGATACATGAAAGAGACTCAACACAAAGTTGGAAGAAGGATTCTCTTTATTAACAATAGTGAATGAGATAAGTGTACAACCCAATGCCTGAAACAAGGACTCCTCTGCAACCAAAGGATTCTGAGTTCTGCTTCTCCAAAGACTTCTAAAGATATACCACCAGCATAACTTTGCTCTCCAAGTATGATTGATTAATGCCCTCCCCAAGGCCTCTATTTATACTTAGGGAAATAGAGCAGTTTCAAAGGTTGAGGAGGTTGAGACAGTTAAGATAGTTAATGATTAGGGCTTAACAAATCTCCATTAATCATGTTATATTATTTTTAATGTTGAATGGAGGCGTACGCGAGTATTGATACTGGCAACCGCGTATAACACGCAAGTTGCTATAAGGGAAACCCGCGTACAAATCTGTATGCGGGTTGCAATGACATTACTCGTGTACAATACGCGATATGCTGTGGAGATAGTCGCATACATACGCATGTTGCTGTGGAAAGAGTCGCGTACAGCAATCAACATATAAAAAGGTAAAATGGCAAGCTGGGTGGATAGTGAATGCATCTAATGTCATTCCCATATATAGTATTTAGGCAACCTTCAATCCATAAGTGTCCTTTTGTGTGCCAACATATGAAGTGTCGACACTTGGACGGAGAAGTGCCATTTGGGTTGATAACAATGATAGGTCAAAGCATAGAAAGATAAAGTATCATTACATCTGGGATATGGTGCAGAGATGAGATGTGAAGCTCCAATATGTTCCTACATGGGAACAAGTTGTTGATGCGATGACTAAGCCTATGTCTCGTGTAAAGTTTGAACAGTTTCGAGACAATCTTGGTGTAGTCTAAAAGGACCTCCCTGGAAAGAGGAAGTCATGATGATATTATTATTGAGAATGAGATGGAAATGATGCACCAATACAAAAAAGGTCAGTTGATTTTATCAGTGTGCTTGTAGATGTTGATGTCGTCCGACATTCACTTGTGGAAGATAGTATTCTCCTTGAGGATGGTCTTGCAGACAAGAACACTCTCTTTTTTAGAGTGGTCCTATCTCTTACTTGAAGAGGATTGTACGACAAACAATAGTACTCTCTTTTGGAGAGTGATCCTACATTCACTTGTAGGATGGTCTTGCAGACAAGAACACTCTCTTGTTGAGAGTGGTCCTAGATCTTATTGGTTGAGGATGGTCCTATAGATGATAGTACTCTCTTCTGGAGAGTGATCCTGCATTCACTTGTAGGATGGTCCTGTGGACAAGAACACTCTCTTGTTGAGAGTGTTCATAGTACTTACCTTCTAAGGATTCTCCTACAGACAATAGTACTCTCATATGTTGAGTGGTCCTGCATTAAGTTATGGACGAGATCTACATTCAATTGCACATGACAATATCTTCTTTTAGGATGGTCCTACGGACAAAAACACTCTCTTGTTGAGAATGGTCCTAGCACTCACTGGTTGAGGATGGTCTTGCAGACGAAAATACTCTCATATGTTGAGTGGTCCTACATTTAGTTGCGGATGAGATCTGCATTCAATTGTAGACGACATTATCCTCTTTAAGGATAGTCCTACGGAAAATAACACTCTCTAGTTGAGAGTGGTCCTAGCACTTACCGGCTAAAGATGGTCCTATGGACGATAGTACTCTCTTATAGAGAGTGGTACTACATTCACTTGTGGATGATTTCATGCATTCAGTACCAGAGCTGATGAGGCTCGAGATGATGTTGATGCTCAAAGAGATGATGTTCGAGATGATGATGATGCTCAAGATTATTCCAGAGATGATGCTAGAGATAATGATGTTTGAGATGATACCAAAGATGATGTTGATGCTCGATATGATTCCAGAGATGATGCTCGAGATGACACCATAGATGATTATGCTCGAGACAATACCAGATAATAGAGATGTTTGTGAAGATGATGTTCCACAGATGATGATGATGATGATGTTGATGTAATTGTGAAAACTTCCTATGACATATAGATTCACTAGTCAGTTGTACAGACGTGTTGTTGTACTATATAATACCTTCCTTGTTAAGAGGGAGTGTTAAAGAAATGTAACTGCAGAAGATATTCTATTTTGTATTATTATTGTTATTACCTCTTACGAAGATGTTGTTCCTCCGATTAGGGATGTCATTGATGTATTTTGTCATGTAAATACTTGAGGGAAAACCTTCAATGTAAGTCGGGTCAGTAGTACCCAAAAAAGTATTATTAAAATGTATTTTTGAGTCTTTCAAGGAAAATTGGCCCTAGAAGCAAGAAGAAGTCGGCCCATTTGGGTTATTAGTCATCTCAGTTGATTAGTATAAATAGGACAGGAACTTCCCTCATTTGGACAAGTAGAACACTCAAGAAGTTGTGCTAGAGAGATAAGAGACAGTCCATCTGGAAGAGAGGAAGCAATCTAGTCTTATTATTTGGGTCTTACATTTTACTTGGTTGAAGTCTATATAGAGGAAGTTTTGTTGGGTTTTCTTCCCCACGAGGGTTTCCTAGTATAAATATTTGTGTTTCCTTTTGTTATGTTGTGATTGTTATTCTTTAAGAGATCCTTTTGTTTTGATATAACAACTTTTAAAATATTAACAACCTCTACCTCGGTGATATCCATGTCTTGTTGGAGAGCCATTGGTTCTCCTAAAATTAACCGCTCTCCTTTCACGTTAAAATCGTTTGATAGATGAGCTTTTTAACTTTACGGTTTGTTACTGACATTATCTATCAAATTAGGGGTAAAAACGGTCTCTATTCAGGTAGAGGTAGTCAAAACGCCTTTAGATTACAACCTTTTATTGAGAAGGAATTGGTTATATTCCATGAATGCAGTTTCTTCATCGATATTTTGCTTACTCCAATTTCCCCACCAAGGAAAGATTGTAACTAGTGACCGACTCAATTTTTGTTCCCCGAATATTACTTCGACCATGGTAAATAATGTTCCTTTGTTGGCACAGTCAGCTCTTCAATATCAAAATGTATGGGTTGGGCTTCTCAAATACTCTTCCCTTATGGGATTCTTTCCTTCTAGTAATTCCCCCCCTATATCGCAAGTTTCCTCAGTGAATATGATATCCTCTACTGTCGAGGACATATCCAAAGGTAAAACAATTCTTGATGTATCTTCTATGAGTCATCCTGAAGAAATTTATGATGCCATCCATTCCACTTCTGATGCATATATCAATGACCACCATTTAGTAGCAACATACCCATATTGTCTGCCTTATTAGTTAAATTCACATTCCCCTCCTCTCGATTATCTCTTGCATACTTTTATTTTGGATTAGTCTATCATGGAAATTATGAGTTTGGCTAAATCTCCATGGGAATATCATCACCATAGATCCTCTTTCCTTCCCAATTCCAATTTGGTAGAGTCTGATTTTGTATTGTTTGTTTCTTCCAATGTTGTTGAAAATACTCAGTCACCTATGCTCATACAAGGTATTGATTCTGAATGAAACCTGTGTAATGTTACTTAGACTATCCCTGTAGACATATTGTTCAAACTTGGAATTGTTGAACATGTTCATATAGGGCATAACTGTTCCGCATCTAAAATCGAGATTTATATGGCCATTTTGAAAGAGTTTCAAGATATTTTTGCCCAGAGCTATGAAGAAATGTCTGGTATTGATCCATCGATTCTCGTTCATGAGATCAAGGCATATCTAGCTACAAAACCAGTTAGGCAAAAACTTCATCAGATCCACCCTCAAAAAGTTGCATCTATCAAAACCGAAGTTGAAAAAAGTTTAAAGGCTAGTTTTATTTACCCCATTATGTTGACTGAATGGGTGTGTAATATTGTTTCCGTCATGAAAAAACAGGGAACTATTAAAGTTTGCATTGATTTTAAGGATCTAAATAGGGATTGTCCCAAAGACAACTATCCTACCCTCTATATCAATCAAATTATCGACAATTATGTTGAAAGAATTATTTTTTTCCTTTATGGATAGCTTTTCCGTCTACAATTAGATTGAGATCTTACCCGCCTATCAACATAAGACGCCTTTCATTTTTCCATAGGGAACCTTTGCATATCGCAAACTTCCTTTCATCTTAAAGAACATTGGGGCCACATTTTAACGATCCATGTCCTTGTTTTTCATAATATTAAGCATATATTGAAAACTTATTTGGATGACTTACCCACCCATTCACAACAACGAGAAGATCATTCCATACATATTAGAGCCTTTTTCCTTTGATGTTGCCACTATAACATCCGCATTAATCCGCATAAATGTGTTTTCTATGTGGAGACTGGACGTTTGATTAGATTTATTGTTTCTAAGGGTGGTATTCATATCAACCCTTTAAAAATTGCGGCTATTTTGGCCTTAACCCCACCTACCAACATAACTGAACTTCAAAGTTTGCAAGGGAAGACAAACTTTCTATGTCATTTTGTATGCAATTTTGCAGAAAAAATGCATGGATATAAGTGGTTGTTGAAAAATAACACTCCATTCATTTGGGATGATTCGGCTCAACAAGCTTTTGATAACCTAAAACATGCAATTGTGCATCATATGTATTGCATCCTCCTAACTATTCAAAAGTTTATCTGTTATAACTTGTGGCTTCCACTACTACCATTGGTATGGTCTTAATGCAAGAAGATCAAAATGGCCAAGAACATGTGATCTATTATCTGAGCAAGAGTCTGTTAGATTATGAAACACAAAATTCACATGTTGAGAACAATGGATTTGGCCACGGTCATAGTCGTTCAACGTTATTTTCATTACATTTGGCCTCGCACGACTACTGTCCATGCGGACTTCAATCTCATGTACTATATTCTGACCTATCATTACTAGGGGGGAATTATTCTCATTGGATAGTTATCATACAAGAATTTCACCTTGAATTCATGAAATAAACTTCCAAAAAAGTATTTGTTCCTTGTGAAACTAATGTGCGACCTTTCCCGTTCTCCTAATGAGACTGAGCCCATTAACTCACTTCCATATGATTCTTTGTTCCTTATTAGCATGATCGATCCTTGGGATGGAGACCTCATTTTGTATCTCCAAACTCAATGCTTTCAGCCCAACTTATCTCGAGACGATCATCGTCGTATTCGACATCACGCAAAATATTATCTCATTATCAATGACACTTTGTATTAACATGGTATCGATTCCATCCTACAATTAGAGGAAACTTGAGGTCAAAAATGGGCATCCTAAGGAAAATAATAAAACAATAGTTAAAATTATAAAATAATATTTATTGATTTTGGAGGAAGAAAGAAAAAAAACTACTGTTTTGTTTGTATTTTCAGCATATCTCCCTATGTTTTAACTCAAATTTTGAACGAGAGGAATCATTGTATGCAGAATTTAATTACACATCCAACAAGTACCCAAACGTCATACTTTTGAAGAACCCCGCTACCCCAAAAACAAGAAATACCTGGAAAAAAAATGTGATGATGATGTCACTTGTAGGTATTTCTTTTTTTTTGGGTAGCGGGGTCCTTCAAAAGTATGACATGTGGGTACTTGTTGGATGCGTAATTAAATTCCACATCCAACGAGCCTTCCCATTTGAAATTTTAGTTAAAACACAGGGAGATGTGCTGAAAATACGAACAAAAAAATAGTTTTTTATGACAAATATGTCAAGTCAACCATTATGGTTGACTCATTTTATTGAAATTCTATTTGTTCTTGAATTCCAACTCACAAGAATTTATTGTTGGCTCGTTTTCTTATAAGACCCATTTTAGACCCCAAATTTCCTCTAATGGGCGATGCTTGACCCATGAAGAGGTTGAACAAGTCTTAAATGATTTCCACTTCGAAGCATGTGGCGGTCATCTTTCTGGGATGGCTACAACCCATAAGATCCTTCACGTTGGCTATTTCGGGCATTCAATATTGAAAGATTGTCATGAGGTTATTGTCAACATTTTTACCCTAAAAAGCGCACCAACCCAGCTCCTTTACACCCTATCATTGTCATTGTCCATTTTTCCAAATGGAGGATCGATTTTATGCATTGTCTTCCTACCTTAGTCGAGGGGCATGGTTACGTCATTGTAGTCATTTATCACTTCACTAAATGGGATGAGGAAATGCCTACATATGTTGAGGACGGTAAGATTTCTGCTCTCTTTTTATTTAATCACGTTATTTTTAGGTTTGGGGTTTCTCAAGCCATAGTCACTAATCACGGGTCTCATTTTTGTAATCAAATGATGACCGAGTTAAATGCCAAGTTGGGATTTCTCCATGAAGACTCAATTCCTTACTATCCATGGGCTAATGGCCAAGTTGAATCCATTAACAAAGTTTTGAAAACCATGCTTCGTAAGATGGTAGGCGATCATAAGGAAAATTAGAATTTGACACTGTTTTCAGCACTATGGGCATATAGGACTACTATAAAAACAACAATTGGATTCACACATTTCCAACTAGTTTATGGACTAGAAGTTGTTTTGCTTATCGAATGAGAAATTCCATCTTTGAAGCTAGTCATTGAACTTTTACCCAACACCACGAACGAGGACAAACATTTTTTTTATCCCATTAACCTTGATCAAATGTGTTGGAATGATGCTCTTGCTAATGAATCAAATAAGAAGCGTGTCAAGGGCCAATATTATAAGCCAGTTCAACCTCGAGTGTTCAATGAAGGCGATTGTGTTCTAACCTACGATCATAGACATGATAAGTTGTGAAAAGGTAAATTCAAGTGAATGTAGTATGGTCCCTATATCATAAGTTGAGTCTTGGAAAAAATTCCTACGAGTTAGTAGATTATGATGGTATACCTTTTGGGAAGCCTCGCAATGGGATTTACCTCAAGAATTACTATGCCTAAGAAATTTCGCAATTGTACCTTGTACATTTACGTATAGTTAAATTTAGGAGTGGTGTGATTTCTTGTTTTCATGTGGTTTGAGTCTTGTCATATCCATGACTGCTTATCATATGTCATGTTTTTACTTTGCAAATGAATTATTTCTATGGCTTTCTAGATGGCACCAGCCGACATACCTTGAATCTTGCTTCAATAGCTTAAGTACTTTATTCTCAATCTCATGACCTAGTTAGTTCAGGTGTAGTTTTCTTAGGTCTAGCTACTAATAATATTGTTGAATATCACACAGTGATAAGATTATTGACTAAAGCATCCTCCTATGGTGTTAATCATATGATTGTCTACTTAGACTCATAGTTAGTGATTTCTCAGTTGAACCATGTTTATGCCATCCGCAACCCTATACTCCTTCGCCTTTTTCGAAGAGTATGTCTCATTGAACGGTGATTCGAGTCAATAACCTATCAACATGTCCTGAGATGTTTTAATTCAATTGGTAATTCACTTGAAAATTACATATTGGATTGGCATATTACACATTATTGAAATTTTTATATTTATAACATGCAAATATGTAAATTAAGATGAGACTCATGTAAATACATTCCATTTCAAACATTTATTTTAAGCCACAAAAAGAACTTTTTATATATTATGCATAAGAGTTTGTACAAAAAAGTGGTTTTGAGACCAAATCTAAAGCATGGCATCTTTTGATATAACAATATAATAAAAATATTGAAGCTCATAGCTTTCACTGATATCCCTACTAAGCACTAATGTTGCTCATGATAGCACATGATGGCCCTCGCCACCCTGCTGCGAAGCAGCCTTCCAAAGCATCTTGATACATCAGTTGTGTGTCGTTGATATCTCCCAAGTAGATCATCCACGGATATATCTGGAATATCCATGGAGAGTCTTTGGAGGTTCTACTCAACCTCCTGCAGCTCCTCAACAACCTCCTGATGCACAAGTCTAGCTGTCCCTCACCTCTCAATAGGAGAGGATCCCGTTGGACTGGATGCCTCAACATCTGCATAGTAAGGAAAGTAGTCTCAATACCATACATAAAAATTATGAAAATCATAAAACATAAAAATATACATAGTAGAGTTTTTCTTACCAAGGTTTCCCCACTGCTCTCCCTATGGAAGAACCAAGTCTAGATCTCCATGGAATTCGGTGCTCGCATAGGCATAATCCTCTACCATCAATAACTGATCTTTCAACCAACAAAAAAATGGTGTTCTGTATTTGATCTGAGGCCCACCACCACCATGACGAGCCATCACCTCGACCCAACGTAACATGCGTGGATCCCGTTCGTCGAGCTCATTAATCGTAACTTGTGGACTCACAAGTGGGACCCTTTCCAAAAAGAAATAAACTATGATAGATACGTAGCCAAATTGTGTTAACTCACCCCTCGGAGACTTTGTGGGTTGGTCCTTAAAACCCACCAGTAAGCCCTCTGCCCAGTTAAACATTGTGGGAGCCATACATTCTAAGGCATAAAGCATATGTGTCTGAGAAGCTTGATGCAATGAATGACTCCCTGCTACCCTTTGCATGGTAAATAAGACAGTCATGAGGGGTATATCCATCACATCTTTGATGGAAATATTCTTCCCACTGATTTGTGTCAAACGAGTGCAATATTCGGCTATGAGAGCCTCTATAGTAACTTCTCCACCTCTCGGACTAGCTAAAGCAATAGGTGCACCCCGCCTGGACAATCCAGTAAGGAAGTAAATGTGCCCCACCTCTAAGGTAAGGATGTCGGCTCCCACCTTGAAATACTGTTGATTAAGATTTTGCATCTTAATCAAGTGATCTAGTAGACGGACCTACGCTCTCATGTCCGACACTCAGAAGAATTTCAAGAGTCCAATCTCTCGAAGTGCATTTACGGTATTTCGATCATTGGTAATGCGTATATCAACCATTTCATGTTCTCTCTCCTTCAACACCACCATGACTGCCTGCAAAACCTGTCAATAAACTAATTTGCATTAGAGGAATTTTGAGGTCTAAAATGGGCCTCATAAAAGATATAATAAAATATTATGAGTTAGACATTTTTTGGGGAAGATATATTTACAACTCATCTCTTACACTGTAACCAATGCAACTATGGTTAAATTAAATTGAAAAGATGTCTAAAATAAAACTAATAAAAAAAAAATCTTTGATATGACTAAAAGTAAAGTACTTTTGAATACAAAATTACTTTTAAATATAATATGATGAATGTACTTATAAAGTAATGTACTTATAAAATAAAATATATTAATTTTA
>LPNX010637521.1:549064-566460 GCA_001517045.1 Pseudotsuga menziesii | reverse complement strand
AATAAAAATTAATTTTAAAATATAATTCTAAAACTATAAATTAAAATTAAAACATTTTTTAATTTTATTTTTTATCTTTTTAATACACCTTAAAAAAACATGTGTAAACTCATTTTTAATAGTTTCTTATGAGATATATTATGTATATCACATATCGTTTTTAATGTAATAATTAATAAAATCATTAAAAAAATTAAAAAAATGTTAGTATTGGAATGAAGGAATTGTACATAAATTTCTACCACGAAAAAGTTAGAATATTAAGCAAATGAAATTATATGTATTAAACATTATTACTATATGCAATAAAATTTTAATAATATAATATCTTATTATGATATAATAGTTCATTCAAATTGCTACATTAAGATTTGATGTATGTATTTGGTTTTGTAACTTGAATGTATGTGTCTAATTTATGTTGATATAGATGCAGATTTTTCAAAAATTAAAAGTTGATAGTAAAATATGAACCTTAAATAATATCTAAATTTTAAAAAAATGGTATTAATATTAAAATTCAACCGAGTGAAAATATATGTAGTAATTTATTATAATATAATATTTTATTTTTATAAAATAAATAAATATTATTTTTATATTTAAATAATAGTTATAATAGATTATTATAAGTATTTAAAAAACAAAAACTATTAATCATCAAACTGTTTTTTTTTATAAGATGTTAAGTGATTTTGATTTTAAATAAATATTTGACATATATATTTTAAATATTGAAAAAATAATTACATAATTTTAGACAATTTACTTTTTGGTATTTGTAATTTATTTTATATTGAAATATAAAAAAATAATTACATTTGAATAAAACATTTAGTTTTTTGGTATTTGTAATTTATTTTATATTAAAATATAAAGAGTATTTTTCTTTCTAAGTACTTTAAGAGTACTTTAGTACATTTATATTATATTCAAAAATAATCTATGAGTATTATTTTCATAATGAGTACTTTACTTACAACATTGATATATTTAACTATGAGTTTTTACTCATCATTTACAATTTGACAAATAAGCATCATTAACTCAACCAATGCCACCTCATCTATTATAGATGATGTCATCCTCTAGAATGTGATTGGTTCTTTTAAAGTGGATTTTGATAGTACAATTTTTTTGTTTTGAGGCCCATTTTTTACCTCAAAATTCTCCTAATGAGGCATTAATTGATCATTTCCAAACCTCAAAAATTTTATGTTTTGCTTCATTGAGGATGGGTTCGTTGGGGTCGAAGTCAACGAATTTATAAAACCTTTAATACTAGCTCAAGAGATTTTGGAGAATGAACAACGAAGGACATCTAGCTAGGTTCAAGCTATTGATTCAGCAGATTTACAAAATATCACTGAAGTTTGTGAGGCATTGGGAACTCAACATGGACTGATTTTAGGTACAAATGAGTCCCTTATAAGAAATATTTCTACATGTTCCACAATACTCAATTCTGATGCTTCTCATAAACAAGCTTCCTTATCAATTATTGGGCCATTGGCTCCGCTCTCTCTAAATGTCCCATCCTCAATTAAGTGCACAAACACTCGAGCAGATGGTATGATCTCCCAAAACAATGATTTCGTCAAAGGAAGGCCCCTTACTAGACTCAAAATATGTTTCCCCTAGATATAATTTCATACCTATAACTTATCTTGGTGATTTGAAGCTCTTTGTGGGAGGACTAGGACAAACCCTAAGCCTTCTGACTTTGGAAAGGGTCGGGGAAGAAGATCACATCTACGCAAAGCACAAGAAAAAGCCAAGATTGATTTGGCTTTAAGAAAAAAATCCTTTATTTTGGGGGTGCTTAGAGCAGCGAGAACCCTTGAAGGGGTTCTCAAATGAAAATAATGTCTTCCAATTATAGGGTGTTGGCAAATTTGTCGAAAAAATGTCATTGAGGTTGGTGGTCACCCATTCTCTGGATATAATGCTCTTACAAGAAACTCTTGGGGAGGGAAGACAAGTGGAATAGACGCTTAAAGGTTTATTGAAGGATTGGAACTTCATTGCTTCAGATGTGAAAGGTAGGTCAGGAGGGTTGGCCATAGGATGGAACCCTTCTGTCATTAAGGTTAATGAGAGTTGGAGATGTGACTTGGCCCCAGTAGTTGAGGTATTGATGGAATATCTAGGATTTTTTTACTAATATCAACATATATGGGCCATATGATGATAGGAAGACCTATCAAGATGGTCTACTATTTGAATTCTTTATCTCATTGACAAAGCTCATTATTGGGGGAGATCTCAACTTCACCCTGGGAGCCTCTGAGATTTGGGGTCTGAAGGAAATCCTTGACCCGATGCCAGGATACTTTTTCCATGAAATGGAATACAAGAACCTTTTAGATATATATCGAATAAAATTAATGCCAAGTTGGAGAAGTATGAGAACTGGGGAGGATCGCATATCCAAAAGATTGGATATATTCCTTATTTTTTCTCCATTGGTGGAACATCTAAACTATGTCAGAGATTGAATTGGAAGTGGGGGGGTTTGAATCACATTCTCATTTTTTCTAGAAATTAAAGGATCGGTTAAGAAACTATAACAAATATAAAATAAAATATTATTTAGATTAGTTAATTATCATATGAAAGGGTGTAACCCTTCATTTTACACGTTCAAAGCCTATAAAGGCGAGTTTCCCTTGTAATTATCAACATCATCCAATATATTATTATTATTCATATTCATTATTAAAATGATAGTAGGATTCGACTAACGGACAACCGGATTTGGTTTCTCCATTTGGTATCAAAGCTCGGATTCGACTCCTTCGACTTGAGCTCGGATTCGGCTCCTCCAACACTCAGCTCAGACTCAACTCCTCCTAATCTGAGCTCGGATTCGGCTCCTCCAACACTCAGCTCGGACTCGACGACTCCTACTCTGAGCTCGGTTTCGGCTCATCATTTCCTCATTTTATTTCCGCTGCTTACTCCTCCTACTTTATTTCCCTTGCGCTCACCCCTCCACGCTCTTCCACCTGCCATCTGCTCCCTCACTCCACTTCCTCTTCCGCTGCTCCATACACCGCCCTCGCTCTCCCAGCGCATCCACTCCTCCCACCTCGTGTCATCCCAGCTCCTCTTTATTCTGCATTTCTATTCTTCGTTGGTCCTTCGTCGCCCCTCTTCCCACACTCCACGCTGCAGCCACATCATCTCCTCTTCATCTCCTCACTGTCATCCTCCAACCCCCGCCACACTCCTCCCCACCAACCTCCATTCCTCCTCCCTACACAGCCTCAACGCCCACCCTCTAGCTGCTCCAAGCCGCGTCTGCTCCAGCACCCTTCCACTCCCCACCGCAACCTCCACCCCTCGCCACCTTTCCATCCCTCCACCCCGTCGCCCTTTCATCGTCCAGCTACCACCATCGCCCTCACTTCCATCCACGCCTGCTCCATCACCTCCCTCCACGCTGCCTTCTCCATTCACATCGCCTACCTGCTCCATCATCTCCGCTCACCGCAACCTCCAAAGATCCACCCTTGCCACTCCACGTTGTCGCTCGCCTCAGCCTCCAACTCCATGACCTGCAACCAAAAACACAAGCAATATAATATATTGTAATATAATATAATATATTATTTCTAATATATATTATATTTTAAAAAAAGAATCAAATATTATATATTTATTATAATATAAATAATATTATAATATTTGTAAAATATATATATATATATATATATAGTTTATGAAAAATATAATAATAATAATATTAATTAATTAATTAATATATTATTATTCAATTTCACCTCAAAAGCCAAAATAGAGGTCCAAAACCATGGCGGAATTGAACGAGAAAACCGAAAAATGGAGAAGGACATAAAGTCCCTTATTGCTAATAAGAAAAGCTTACAAGAAAAGATGCAAAATAACAATACAATACTCAAAGACGAGCTTGTTTGGGTACTAGAAAGAAGGCTGGATGAAAAATTTGACATCCTGACCGAAAAACAAAAATATTTGGATGACAAAATGAGTACCATGACTCAAAACATAAACACCTTAACACAAAACATGAGCACCATGACGCATAACCATAATACATTAATCGAGATGTTACAAAGGCTCATACCTAGTCCGGACCAAGTCAGCAGTCCAAACATGTTAGATGCCTCATTTCATGTTGCCACCCAAGAAACACTCACAAAGAATCAAGAAGAATTGCGAAAAGAAATAAAGATTAACAATGTGACGCTTAAGCAAGAGATAGGAACACAAGTACTGCCAGATATGGAGGCACGATTAAACAGCAAAATAGACGCTATCAGTAAAATAGTAGAGTAAGAAAACTAAAATCACCGCCAACAATGAAGCAATTCAAATATGTCACTTTCATCGTCCAGTAGTTCCAAGCCACCATCAAACCATAAGGCAAAAGGAAATCAACGTCGCCCTTACAAAGTGCACCCACCTAAGGCAAAAATAGAGTTGTTGAAATACAATGGGAGTGAAGACCAATGTGTTGCTTGAATAAACAAAGCAGAAGAATACTTCGACATTTACAACATTCAATATGACAAGGAGAAGGTGAAATATGCGTCAATGCATATGGAAGGGTACGCCTATAATTGGTACTTATGGTGGAAGAGAGATAATTTTATCTACACCTGGAACTTGTTCAAAAATGTTTTTTTTAATAGGTTTCAAGGAATCAAAGAAGATGAATTTTTCAGTAAACTTACCAGACTACAACAAGTCGGAAACATTGAGGAATTCACTCATCAATGGGAATCCTTGTCAACACGAGTAGTTGGGTTGTCTGACAAGCAAAGACTCGAAACCTATTTAGGGGGTCTTAAACCATACCTCCAAAAAGAGTTAAAGTTACATGACATACCTAACGTAGAAGTAGCAAGACGAAAAGCAAAAGCCGCAGAGCGCAAATTGGAAGGAATAAAAACAAAAGGAAATAGCCATTATCGACAAGAAAAAGAGACACAATGTAGGTATTGTGCAGATACTTGGTCTCCCGACCATCAATGCCACAAACCTCAATCATACGCCTATGAAATGGAAAATAGCTCAAAGTCATCTAACGGTTACTTTGATAATAAAAAGAAAAAGAAGAAAAACATATGTTGTCGATGCGGTGATGACTGAACCCCAGGCCATAAATGTAGGAACAATGAGACAATACAGTGCAAAATCATCAATAGAAAGGAAGTGCAAGTCTCTGCACAAGAGACCTCGTCCAATTCTAATACCGACACCAAGTCAGAATGAAGAATGACACTAGGAAAATACTTGAGCTTTGAGAACAAAGCTTCCTTAAAGGGAGTGGCAATGTAACAAATATAAAATAAAATATTATTTAGATTACTTAATTATCATATGAAAGGGTGTAACCCTTCATTTTACATGCTCAAAGCCTATAAAGGCGAGTTTCCCTTGTAATTATCAACATCATCCAATATATTATTATTATTCATATTCATTATTAAAATGATAGTCGGATTCGACTAACGGACAACCGGATTCGGTTGCTCCAGAAACCCCCCAACCCTTTGAAATACAATTTAGGCTGGTATAAGGACGAAGGGTTTAAGACCCTTTTAGCAAAGCTTTAGAAAATCTATTAATACAGGATCAAAAATCCTGGCCTCGATCCACTTTGCTTATAGCCTCAAAACGCTGAAACATGCAACTATCAATTAGGCACATCAAAAAAAGATTCAGGATGAACAAAGCCTTAGGAACATTAAAGGTTCTCTCAAAACAATATATGAATCAAAAGGGGGTAGCTTTTTTTACAAATGATTCAAAAATACACTACTACCAGTTGGAAAAGCATAAAATGAAGCTATTAGCATAGCAAGAAGCAGCTTGGAGATTCAAAATCCAGGCTTTATGGCTAAATCGCAGGGATGAGAATACGAAATTCTTTCAAGCTTGTGTAAAAGGTTGTAATATAAGAAACAATATATGGAGGATGAAGGATTAGGAAAGTCAAGAGGCTACTAATTTTGAAGGTCTGACAAAGCTCGGTAAAGACCTCTTTCAGGCCCTTTATAGGGCTTAGGAAAGGGCCTCAATTGCATAAATCATTTGTTTGGATTAGCCCTTTCTCGTATTTGTTAATGAGGAGAAAAATACATATTTGATGGAGGATGTATTGAGGAAAGAGCTATTAGAAATGCTTCATAGATTCCAAAAGGACAAATGCCTAGGTCCATATGGGTGGCCAATTGAATTCTTTATGGACTTCTTTGATATTTTGGGGGATGACATCTTAAGTTTTAATGGTTATACAAGGTCTAATAACATTTAACATCATGACCATATTCAAAAGGATCACTGAAAGATAGACAAGCACATCCACACAAAAGAACACAGAGATTTATCCTGGGAGACCCTCATGGGGAAGAAAACCCAGCAAAACTTCCTCTATATAGATGTATCAAAAGTACAAAAACAAGACCCCAAACAGGTTCTCCTTCTAGCAGATATGTCTCTCTCTCTCCTATGCGCTATACATGAGTGCATCAAGTGCTCCTTCTTCTAGCAAATATGTCTATCTCTCTCCTATGCGCTATACACGAGTGCATGTTCTAATGAGGAACACGCCTCCTCTATTTATACTCTTTCTGTCACTTGACTTAAACCTAACAAGTCGGCCCCAACAAACTTACTGGGCCGACTTCACCTAGGAAGACACAAAACAATATATATTATATTTAAGAGGGTACTATTGACCCGACTTACAATGGAGGTTATACCTCATGACTCTATGATGACCAAATACAATAGTAACATCTCAGCGGAGGAATAAAACATCTCCCATGGGTTACATCAGTAAAATACATTTAGAATATTCTTCGAAGTTACAATATTTCAACACTCCACCTTAACGAAAAGGGTATTCTACTGAAAACAATATCATCAACTATAGGAGCATAGAGAGAGAGCATTTGCAACATCATCAAGGTGATACATCTATACATCATAGGAAGTTTTCAACAATCATCAATAACTAAAACATCATCTTCTGCATCACCGAGTCTTCATCTTTGATCTTCTGCAGCACTCGATCACTTGATCCTTTGAAGAAACACTTTGATCTTCTTCTTGCAACACTTGGATCCCTTGATCCTTTGTAGCGGCACTTTGATCTTCATCTTCTTGCAGCACTCGATTACTTGATCCTTTGCTGCAACACTACCTACAGTACACATTATCTATTTACGGAATGATCAATCCCTATCACTTTTGGACATAGGTCCAAGGATGATGTAATCCTCATCAGCCTACCCCCCCTTAACAAGGAGGGTCAACATCATCGATTGGCTGGATCGTCTGCAAATGAATGCATGACCACATCATCTACAAATGAATGCAGATATCATCCGCAAATGAGTGCAGGACCACATCATCTTCAAATGAATGCAGATCTTGTCCGCAAATGAATGCAAGACCACATTGTCTACATCGTATGCAAATGAATGTAGGACCAAATCGTCAACAAATGAATGAAAATATCATCCGCAGATGAATGTAGGACCACATCGTCTACAAATGAATGCAGGACTCATCGTAGACAATCCTTAGCATGTTAGTGCTAGGACCACTCTCAAAAGAGTATTGTTGTCTATGACACCATCCTACAATTGAATGTAGGATCACTCTCTAGAAGAGAGTATCTTTTGCAAATGAATTTAGATCTCATCCGCAAATGAATGCAAGACCACATAGTCTACAAATGAATGCAGAACTCATCATAGACCATCCGTAGCCTATTAGTGCTAGGAATACTCTCAAGAGAGTGTTCATTTCTACAATACCACCCTACAAGTGAATGTAGTATCACTCTCTAGAAGAGAGTACTATCATCTGCAGGACCATCCTCAGTTGGTAAGAGCTAAGACCAATCTTATTGAGAGAGTGTTCATATCTGCAAGACCATCATCAAAAGTGGATACTATCGTCCACAAGTGAATTTCGAACCTTATCAGCATCTAGAGATGCAATTGGCCTTTTCTGTACTGGCGCATCACTGCCATCTTATCCGCAATGATAATCTTATCATCACTCTCCCTTTCCAGAAGGTCCTTTCATATTACACCAAGCTTGTCACAGAAGTGTTCAAACTTTACTCGAGACATAGGTTTGGTCAACACATCAGCAACTTGCTCATCGGTACTCACATACTGGAGTTTTATAGCTCCCTTTTGTACCATATCCATTATGTCAGAATATCGGATTTCTATGTGCTTTGATTTATCATGGAACACAAGATTCTATGTCATCTTTATACAACTCTAGTTGTCACATAGAATCATTATGGTATCCAACTCTAGATCAAATAGACCTGACATCAACTTCCGAAGCCATGTGGTTTCACAACTAGCGGAACAAGTTGCTATATACTCTTCTTCAGTCGTGCTGAGAGCAATACTGGACTACTTCCTACTAAACCATGAGATCATGTTGGATCTCAGACAATAATATCCACCTGAGGTGCTATTCCTGTCTGAGGCACTTCTTGCCCAATCTGAATCCGTATAACCATACAATTTGTAGTCATGATCTCCATCATAGTATAGTCCAAAATCTATCGTTCCTTTCAAGTACCTCATCACATGCTCTGCAGCTATCAAGTGAACACATATAGGTTTAACTAGATACTGACTCAGGGTGTTCACAGCAAAGCATATATCTGGCCTGGTATTCATCAGATACACCAACAAACCAATAATCTGTCTGTACTGAGTCACATCTACTAACTCTGATGATTCATCAGATAACAACTTCAGGTTGGTATCAATGGGTGTGGCCATGGCCTTACATTCCAACATATCAAATATTCTTAAGATTTCCACAACATACTTTGCGAAGCTGCATTGCTTCAATACATGCTGAACATGCTGCAATGTACTCGGCCTCTTCATGAGATCATAGCTGATCACAAACATCCTGAGGTGCTCTTTCTGTCCTCAACACTTACTCTTTGCATCTACAATGATTTCATCTTATCAGTTCATCGACATATCCCAGTCTTCTGCATTCAAGCTTGAAGGTTGGAACCCACATTACTCTTGGTAAAGCCTTAGTCCACGAGGAAGTTGTCCATCCTGCCGTACCATGTCGAACTCGAATATCTTCTATAGTCACTCCCCTTGAAGCAGAGCATCATCCGCCCTCTGCATTTTGTACTCTATGTTTCGAAACATTCTATACTGGAGTGACATGTAGCATCCTCTGCTACTGATCTTCTATGTATCCATCTCAGGTTACTAGATACCAAGGTCCTTTATCTTGAAATTTGTTGAAAAGTTCTTCTTGCACCCATATGTGATCTTGTTGTCTTCTATAGGTTTCCATCTTCAACCTTGTAGCAAAGGTTAAGATATCCATCGCTTTAGGTGATCTTCAAGCTCCTTATGTAACTGGATTTGCTTATCTATGGGTGCCTTCTAAGCTCGTACAAAGTATTTTGTCCATGTGGTTCTTTGCTCGATGTATACTTTTGCTTCACTGGAGAAGTGTGTCTGGTCAATGGAGTATGTCGTGCCATAATCTACTCCCTCTTTCTGAGACAAACCACAAACCTTGCTTTGTATACTTGATCTTATAGATCCACATGGAAGACACTACGAACTTCCCTTCATGTCTTGGAACCAATATCCTAGACATCATTCCCCATGATCAACCGGTACTCTTCGATCATAGATTCTTCTATAGCTGGAAGGGTCTGCATCAATGATGTCACTCAACTGTGCCAAATAACTGGAGTGTATCCAAGGCCTCTTACTTTAGTTGGAAGTCCCGTCATACTTTTCTTCATCTTGAATTATCTCTCATGCCCAAGGAGGTATTCATCTCTCGAGGTGGATCTACTGCTCTCTTATATTCTTCTGAAGCTCATTCTTCTGTCACGGTGTCTTTGACCCTAGGAGCTTCAAGTTCATCTTTATGTATGTTTGTTGGAGTGAATCTTGAACTGTCATCACTTGTTCTTCGGAACAAATCTCATCCTTCTTTTCTTGTGGGTGATAGTACACGATTTTTCCTACAAGTCAAATGCACCAATTGCATCATTTCATAAGATTTATTCATAATGACAGATTCTTATGCATAAAGATATAATCATGCAACTATTTTAGTCAATACAACATTCATCCCTATCTTGTATACACAAGGAAACTTTCCAGATGCCTTCCATCTCTACCATAACATCATTGAGATTGTGCAGTAATCCCAATATGTCAGCAAAGAGGTTTCATTCTAGATAAGTAGCAATGGAGTGTTGTATAAAACCATGGGATACTTACCCATAACATGCATATTAGTAGTATACTTTCATTAATGCAACCATTCTATCATGCATAATACATTTCCTTGAAAACAACTAAATAATGACAATTCAAATACTCGTCTTTTATTTGTTTGATAGACTCCTTCTTGATCCTTATGTCCTGGATCCTTCTACTGATTCTGGGAACCTGTGTACTAGATCTGAGTGTCACTAATTTCATTCTTTCTTATCCAAATACTGAAATGGATAAGACCATGATCTTTGTCTTCACCAATAGAATTCACATTCCTCATAACTTGAGGAATCTTCAGTGGTGTGAGCATGATGTCCTTATTTGACTTCTTCAAGTTGTTCTTTGATTTGAGAAACCCTTGTGAAGTGGAACTGCATGGTCTCTGAGTTCTATATCTTCACATTCTTCAGCTAGTTCCTCAATGCCATATTTATGTTGATATTCTTTCCTACAAACAGGCTGGTCATTGTACCGAACATATCCTTGGGAACCTACAAGGATGATAAATGTGAGATCCAATGGAGGCAGAAATAATCCTCGGTGGCTTTGACTAAATCCTTCTTGTGCTTTGTCTTCATCTCCCTCTGGACCTCCAACTTCTTCTTTGACATAGTTCTCTAGGTCATGCTTTTTCAGGTATGAGAAGCACTCAATACTTCCATGCTCATAGGTTCTTGGCTTCTTCAAGCTTGTTCTCAAGCTTGGTATTGTTTGTCATTAACCTCAAATGGAAATAGAGAGGATAGAACTTACCAATGAGATTGCTTCAACTTGATACTAGCTTGAAAGCTTTTCTGGAAAACTACTTCTAATGGACCTAGAGTTTGGTAGAGAAAACCTAATTTTTCAACTTAGATATCTTTCAAATCTAATTGGATAGAAAGATGTGCCTCCTCAAGGAGAGCTGAACAACATACTCATTTTCCCAAAACTGTGAACAAAATTGCAAAATATATGATGCCCTAGTTTTCCCCAAGCAATAATGTTAGGTCAAAAATTGAAAATACACATAATGAGGAACTTCTTCCATAGAAATATGTGCCCTCCTAGGGTGATTTTAATAGTCATCCTTTTTCAACTGATTGATGGAGGGAAGTGCCTGGAATAGGAAGCCCTAGTTTTCTTCAATTTCTTCTACAGAATTGCCTGATCTTGTTTCTGTTGTATCTCCGGAATATATGCTCCTCTAGGTCAAAAACTTCGTACCGAGGTATCCTGGTCTATCTGCTTTCCAATCCCACGGGTTAGACCAGAATTGATTTCACCAAGTGGGACTTATGTGAAGTTTCCCAAGGTGACTTATTTCATGACTGTTCAGAATAGCAAACTTATACGAACTCCCACGTGTCTATGTTTCACCTTCGGGGTCTGAAACTTTTACCACAGAAACTACAGTCCATGCCCTATCTACAACATCTTGTGAAATTTTATTTGGACCTTCCTATCTTGAGATATAGAAATTATCTCTAGGTTACATGTTTAAGGCCGAATTTTGGGAGTGGTTGGAACCCTAAGTTGGAGGAATCATATCTCCTATATTATAGTGAATATAAGGTTGAAACATTTACACAGGATACAACAAAACTTCATCTTCGTCCTGTCAAAGTTTCATCTCCCAAGCCTTCTCCAATCTCGAGTTATAGCGAAAGTCCCAACATGAATAGTTTTTTGTCTTCTAAGGTTTTCAAGCATGACACCCTATTCTTCAGTGGTTGTAGTTGTAGTAGTGTTTCAGCTACACAAAGGCTTCTTTTAAGGTAGCTCTAATACCATGTTAATTTTTAATGGTTATACAAGATCTAAGAACATTTAGCATCATAACATCATAACCATATGCAAAAGGATCACTAAAGGATACACAAGCACAACCACACAAAAGAACACAAAGATTTATCCTGGGAAACCCTCATGGGGAAGAAAACCTAGCAAAACTTCCTCTATATAGATGAATCAAAAGTATAAAGGAAAGACGCCAAACAAGTGCTCCTTCCAACAAATGTCTCTCTCTCTCTCTCTCTCTCTCTCTCTCTCCTATGCACTATACACAACTGAGTGTGTGCTCTAATGAGGAACACAACTCCTCTATTTATAATATTTATGTCACTTAACTTTTACCCTAACAAGTCAGCCCCAACAAACTTACTGGGTCGACTTCACCTAGGAAGACACAAAATAGTATTATATTATATTCAAGAGGGTACTATTGACTCGACTTAAAATGGAGGTTATACCTCATGACTCTATGATGACCAAATACAATAGTAACATCCCGAGAGAGGAATAAAACATCTCCCATGGGTTATATCAGTGAAATACATTTAAAATATTTTTCGAATTTACAATATTTCAACATGACCTTCCAAAGGTGGTGGTCGAATCTAAGGCTACTGGGTGAGTCTTGGATTCCTTCAATTCAACTTTTATGGCTCTTATTCCAAAGAAGGATAATCCGACTACTTTTGACAAGTTCATACCAATCTCACTAGCCAATGGTATTTACAAGATAGTGGAAAAAATCATTGCCAAAAAAATCAAAGTTGTTCTGCTAAAGCACATCTCCAAGGACCCATTTGGGTTCTTGGAAGGAAGAGAAATCCACGAAGCCATTGGGGTGGCATAAGATGTCCTACATAATATGAAATGCAGAAAGGATCATTAGAGGAAATTTCAACCCAAAATGGGCATTTTAACTCTAATTCAAATTCCATGTCATCATGTGTTAGCCAATGAAATTGCTTTAAATTTGAAATACCGTATAGGTCTTAAACATTTTTTTAATATAAATTTTGGGATATGTATCATAAAAAAAAACTACTTTTGTGTTTGTATTTTCACGGAATTTAATTCTACATCCAACGAGCTCTCCCGATCGAAATTTGAGTAAAAACACGAGGAGATATGTTGAAAATACAAACAAAAAGTTGTTTTTTTCATTTCTTCCTCCAAAATTAATAAATATTATTTTATTAATTTTTTTAGGAGGGAGGCCCATTTTGAGTTGAAATTTCCTCTAATGAAAGGTACAATCATTAAGATTGACCTATCTAAAGCATACGACCGAGTAAATTGGATTTATATCAGGTTGCTTCTTACACATCTTAGATTTGAAGGCCCTTTCATTGAATGGATTATGGGTCGTATTAACTCGATGTCAATTGTTATTATCATCAATGGTTCGACATCTCCTTTCTTTCGTGCTAAAAGAGGGCCAACACAAGGGTGCCCACTTTCCCTTCTTCTCTTTCTGTTGGTTGCAAAAGGGATTAGGAGAGTTGTGGAAGAGGCAAAGAGGTCAGGCTCATTAAAAGGGATAAGCGTTTCACACATTTTGCACATCACACATCTCCTTTTTGTTGATGATATCCTCCTTTTCCGCGATGGGTCTCGAAGGGATGCAGATTATGTGGAAAAGATATTTTACATGTTCTGCAAAGCCACAGATATGATGATAAATGTTCAAAAATCCACGCTATCATGCTTGAATATGGAGGAGGTAGAGGTAATATACTACGAGTCCATTTTCTCTTTTCTAGAATTAGATTTAGAGGATGGTCTAAAATATGTAGGTTTTCATTTAAAACCTAACAACTAGCTAAAGAAAGACTAGATGTGGTTGGCAACAAAAATTGAAAATAGAATCAACGTGTGGTGTCACAAGTGGCTCTCTAGAGATGGAAGACTTGTCCTTGTGAAATCAATGTTGGAGGTTATTTCGATATATTGGATTCCTTTGGCATGGATACTAAAGGTATTTTGGAATTGTCTAGGAGGATCTGCTTCAGGTTTCTATGGAGTGGTCGCAAAGAACATTACGTGATGTCGTGGGTCAAGTGGGAATGGATTGCAATCCCTAAAGCTCTTGGAGGATGGGACCTCCAAAGCATCTTCCTCTTTTCGAAGACTTTGGCTACCAAAGGGATTTGGAGACTCCTCACCACAAAGATTTTATGGACAATGGTGGTCGAAAGAAATATATTGTGCCAAACTCCATTTTGGATTGGGATAGATCACCTTCTAAAAAATGTGCTAATGAATCCATTAGTTGGAAAGCAATAATAAGCTCCTTTGATCTTGTTGGAAGTGGGTTGGCCTGGAAAATCAACAATGGGAACAGGGCACGTGTAGGAATGGATCCATGGCCTGGTTGCAGGGGACGCCATCTTCTTCCTATTCCAATGGTGGAAAGTCTTCATGAATGTCGCTTTTACACTTTAAATCAAGAGGAGTACCCTGCATCAACTACACTGTGGAGTCAGGGGTGAAGTCTGCTAGGATGTTGGGACTGGCGGAAAATGAAAGGGCTATATGAAAAAATTATGCACTGGCTAAAGAACAAACATGTACACCTTAGAGATGTGGAAGATGAACTTAATTGGGATCTCACTCGCATTGGCCGATACACCTCGAAACAAGGATACATTCTGCTAAATCTGGACATTGTGAACACATAAATTTTATGGTGGTGGAAGATGCTTTGGAAGCTTAAATGTCCTTCGAAGGCCTGTTTATTAATTTGGTGTGTTCTTGAAAACAAGGTCTCAACTTGGGACAATCTTCAAAAGCACAAATTCGAAGGCCCGAGTTGGTCTTATCTTTGCAAATCAGATAAGGAATCAGTGGTACATATTTTCATCAATTGCCCCTTCATGCAGGCTATTTGGCAAGAGTGCTCAAGAATGGCTGGTCAAGCCTTAAGCTGTAATGGGATTTATGTTGTAGTTTCTCTACAAAATTGGCTCTTAGCACCCACCCATCACCCCTACAAAGCGCTCCCTCTTATAATATGTTGGGGCATATGGATTGCCGAAAATAGTGCAACCTTCCAAGATAAGTTAACTATTCTAGAATTGGTAGTGGTTAATAGTGTTAGCATCTTATCCAATTTTCCACAAACAGAAGTGGTAGCTCTAGTTTGAAGGATCACCTCAGAAGAAATAAACAAGACAATTCCATGGGCATATTTTGATGGTGCCCCACAAAAAGCTCAATCTCAATGTGGAGGAGGGGTGGTCATTTTCCTAAAAGTTTCTCATTACTTCAAATCAACATTGGGCCTTGGGAGAGGAACCAATAGCTATGCAGAACTTTGTAAATTTTTCAGCACTCTCCCAACCCGGTTTCAACCTCCATTTTAAACATTGTTTAATGCCCAACCCAATTTACTTTCTACTGCAAATTAAGTTATTTCTCATAAACAAGATAAGACTGAAACACAAGTAGAATTTTTACAAATTTAATGAGCAGTGATTAAAAAACTCATTCACATAAAAAAATCATACTCAGGAATTTTTGGGCAAATGACCCAGGAAAAACCCCAACCTCCGGGGAAAAACCTGTGAGAGAAAAATTCTTTATTTATCTCTCAATAGTACAGCAGTAAGCAAAAAATTTCAGTCACAACTTATCTCAACCAAATGATTAAAATCAGCCTTGAATTTGGTGCCAAATTCAGAAACTTCAAACCCAGAAATGTATGTCTGCAACCTCCCCGAAGAACGTGTTGCTACAGTTCTGTACAGACGTTGTACATCATGTATTGTATGATCACTACCTCAAAAATCGTGCCCATTGAAGTATAGAATCTCTACCTCGAAATTTGTGCCCACCTATCTACCTCGAAATTTGTGCCCTATGCAAACAGTACCATACGACTACAATTAATGCTCTTAAATGTTGCCTCGAAATTCATGCCCTCTGAACTGTTGTACCTTCACCTCAAAATTCATGCCAGGAAAAATACTTCAGCTGCGTTTTTTCCTTCTCAAAAATTCGACTCTCTCTCTCAAAATGTATAATGTGACTCTTCACATGGAAAATTTTCCTTTCTGGTAAAAATGGGTGAGTGAGGGAAAGGTAATATAATCCATGGGCCTATATTATATTAGATGAGTGGTTGGGATAAAATCACTTTTCTCCACAAATTAAAATTTAATTCTCTCCCTTTTTAAATTTTTACTTAAAGTACACTTCAATCTCTAAAGTGTATTTAATGCTCATCTCAAGTCATTAATATAAAGTCCATGTGACATGACTCATTTTCCTAGTGAATTAGGCAAAAGGCACCAAGGGGAACAACTCCCAATGTATAAAAAATCATCATTCCCTCTTACCGAGGAAGTTGTTCTTCACCACACCCAACTTGCCTCTGAAATGAATAAACTTGCCTCTTCCAAGAGACTTCGTCGAGATATATGCAACCTGCTCATTGGTGGAAATGTACTGCAACTCCACATCTCCTCTCTGAACATAATCACGGATGAAATGGTATCTAATCTCAATATGCTTTGACCTGTCGTGAAATAAAAGATTCTCAAAGATTGGATACAACTCTGATTGTCACAATAAATCATTGTAGGCCTCAGCTCTTGATCAAATAAATCCCCCAATAACTTGCGAAGCCACAATGCCTCGCAACTAAACTGACTGCCTGCCATGTACTCGACCTCTGCAAAACTCAAAGCAACAGACTTTTGCTGCTGACTGAACCACGACACTGTTGTCGAGCCCAAACTGAAACAACATCCGAAATTTCTATTCTAATCTGCCACACTACCTGAGTAATCTGAATTTGTCAATCCAATCAATCTAACCCCATCCGATCTCCTATAATCCAGACCATAATCCACTGTACCTGCAAGGTATCTCAACACATGTTTTGCGGCAACCTAGTGCACTCTCCTAGGCTCCACCATGAACTAACTGAGAATATTCACTGCAAAATACAAATCTGGCCTAGAGTTGACTAAATACATCAACGAACCTATGAGTTGACGATATAAGGTAGGATCCACCAACTCTCCCTCAGAAGCATGAAGCTCTTCCAGTTGGTGACCATAGATGTAGACATCGACTTGCAATCATCCATCTGAAATCTCCTCGGAATATTTATTGCATACATTCCCTGCCCTAAGAAAATATGACTAGACTCCTGCCAAACCTCCAATCCCAAAAAATAATGCATCAACCCAATGTCAGTCATCTCATACTCTAAAGCAAGATCTCTCTTGCAAACTGCAAAAGGTCTCTCCTCACCTATGATAAACAAATCATTCACATACAACAGAAGAATGAGAGGATCATCTCCAACCATGATGA
>LPNX010637521.1:492580-546030 GCA_001517045.1 Pseudotsuga menziesii | reverse complement strand
CGTTCTTCATGATGGAATGGTACTCTTCCATCATGGCATCTCTCCAAACATGATGTTGAGAGGCCTCCTCAAAAGTAGATGGCTCTGAATCACGAAGACTTGCAACCAATGCTATACCCAACTTGTCTAGCATCACTATAGCCCTCACTGGTTCCTTGGGTGTTCCAAACTCCTTGGCTTACTTCAGGGTCTTTCGAAGCCATTTAGGCTTCTTCTTCCCTGAAGGTTTCTCCCAAACTAGTATGTCATAATCTGGGGAACTCCCAGAAGTAGAAGGCCCAGAAACTTGTGTATCAGGAGCTGGTGAACCAACAACTGATGAACTCTGTGATCTGGTAGCTCTGTATGGTGAACCTGTGACCTTAGAACCAAAACCTGTCCTCGAAGAACCTGTTGGCTGAACCACTGAACCTGAAGATCATGTGCATGTAATCTGTGGTCTAGTAATCCTGGAAACCTATGAACCTGTCATCTGTACTGAAGGTACCTGAGGTGTGGAAACCTGCTGCTCTCCCTGCACCGACTCTCTGGACTTCCTGAAGGCCTACTCCTCAAATCTCACTTCCCACCTCACAACAACCTTCCTCAAAGCAAGAAGATAAATGCGGAAGGCCTTCGAAGTCTCATCATACCCCACAAAGATGTCTCTCTCTATTGTGGGCTCAAGCTTTGTCCTCTTCTCAGAAGGGGCATGTGAAACAGTCAGGCAACCAAATATACGAAAATGACTCAGCTCGAGCTTCTTTCCTGTGAACATCTCCTCAGGAGTCTTGTTCCCCAAGGCACGATGGGGACTCTTGTTCTGAAGGTATGCAACTATACTACATGCCTCTGCCCAAAGGAAGAAAGGAAGTGATTGATCATGTAACACGGCTCTCACTGCTCCAACAATAGATCGGTTCTTCTTTTCTGCCACTCCATTCTGCTCAAGAGTGTATGGTACTGTCAACTGTCTCTAAATGTCCTCTTGTCCGCAATACTCATCGAACTCCTTGGAGGTATACTCACCCCTTGTTATCTAATCTGAGTGCCTAAATCCTCCTCCCAGTCTAGTTCTCCACAAGAGCTTTGAACTCTTGGAAGTTATGCAATACCTCCTTAGATTTCTTATTCCTCGTGAAGTAGATCCAAGTCTTCCTGGAATGGTCATCGATGAATGTCACATAATACTCAAAACCTATTAGAGAAACAACTAACATAGGGCCACACAAGTCAGAATATATCAAATCAAGTACTCCTGCTGACATGCTATCACTGCTCGTAAAAACAGTCTTGGTGTACTTTCCCAAAGCACACCCCCTGCATACATCACTGTGCTCAATGCTGAACTCAGACAACCCTGTAACCATGTACCTCAACATCCTAAAAGCAGGATGATGGAGATGAGCCATCCTCCTATGCCATAGCTCACAAAGCTCACTGCCACTGCTATGTGTCAAAGCATGTTGGGGCTGAAACAAGAGCTTGTACAGTTTCCCACATCTGACTCCAATGGTGTAAGAGGAAAATGGTCCTGTAGTCTTGTGAAAAACACGCACATGTCCATCCAGGAAGGACACCCCAAGACCCCTATCCTTGATTATGGAAATTGATATCAAGTTCTTCCTCAGCCCAGGTACAAACAATAAGTCCCTCAAAGTCATGGGACTCATGTGGCTCGAAGCTCCACTATCAATATACTACGTGCTAGTGGTGGATGCACTGAAAGAATGACCAATCAACAAAGAATACTCCCTCTCGATATCAATGTCTGCACTGGTGATGATGGATGCTCTCTCTCTATCAACATGCCCAGCACAGAGAGAAAACTCTCTCTCAAATCTAGTTGTAAACTCCTCAACCTCTGTTGAAGTTGTTGTCTATTGTTTCTTCTTCTTCTTCTTCTGTGGGCATTGTCCAGCATAGTGCCTAAGCTTCTGACAAGCAAAGCACTTTACAGTGTTTAAGTCCTTATGTCCATCCTATTGCTTAGCCCCACCCTTCTTGGGGCCATTCTTGAACTTCTTTCCCTTGGCAATCAAAGCCACATTCTCCTCATCCTCCCTACTAGTAGAAGAGTTTCCCTGCACAAGACCTCCCTAGGTCTCCTCCTGAACAAAATCATCACAAATCTTGTCTTAAGAAGGCAAGTTCTCCCTGGCTACTATAGCCTCCACAAAAATAGCCCAAGGCTTTGCAACTCCATTCAAAGTTGTCTGCACCAGCTCAGAACCAAGAACAACCTCTCTTACTGCTGCAAGCTCATCTCTCACCTGAGAGATCCTAATTAGGTAGGGAATCACTCCCTCAGCTTTGGCCATCTTGATACTTTTCAATTTCTCTGTCAAAACCCTTTCTTATTTTCATTTGAGCTTTGAAATAAGCTAGACAAAGCATCCGACATCTAATATGCACGGGTTTTACTAGAAATGTGTGGGATCACATGATCTTTCACTACATCTAGAATGATCCTTCTAGCCTTAATGTCCTTCTTGTTTAAGGCATACAGTGCTTGTGCATCGATGGAAGCAGGAACAACAATTGGATTTGTTGTTATATTGCAAACCACTTCATCCCATAACTTGTTTTCCTCCAATATAAGCACTAGTTTAGCTTTCCATGGAACAAAATTCCCAGCCCCATCAAGCCTATCCTCAAATCTAAGTCTTGTTGTCATTTTCACTGCAAAGTTCAAGTCTCAACAAGGTGTTGTCCACTGACAAAGAAATTGCTGACAGTCTGAAATGTTTCACTGTGTAAAATTCTGCTCTTTCTCTAACAAAGCTCTGATACCATGTAAATTTTTCAGCACTCTCCCAACCCGGTTTCAACCTTCATTTTAAAGATTGTTTAATGCCCAACCCAATTTACACTCTGCTGCAAATTAAGTTATTTCTCTTAAACAATATAAGACAAAACACAAGAAGAACTTTTACAAATTTAATGAGCAGCAATTAAAATTCATTCACACAAAAAATCAAACTCGAGAATTTTTGGTCAAATGACCCAGGAAAAACCCCAACCTCCAAGGAAAACCTATGAGAGAAATTCTTTATTTATCTTTCAATAGTAAAGCGGTAAGCAAGAATTTTCAGTCACAATTTATCTCAACCAGACGATTAAAATCAGCCTTGAAATTCGTGTTAAATTCAGAAACTTCAAACCCAAAAATTTATGTTTGCAACCTCCTCGAAAAATGTGCTGCTACAAGACTGTACGACCGTTGTACGGACAGGCTGTACGACCTGTACTGTATGGTCACTGCCTCGAAAATCGTGCTCGCTGAAGCAGAGAATTTCTACCTCGAAATTCTTGCCCTGTACAGACTAAAAAGAATTGTACGAACAGTACCATCCAGCTGCAATTAATGCTCTTAAATGATGCCTCAAAATTTGTGCCCTCTGAACTCATGTACCTTCACCTCGAAATTCATGCTAGGAAAAATACTTCAGCTGCTTTTTTCCTCCTCAGAAATTCGACTCTCTCTCTCAAAATGAATAATGTGCCTCTTCACACGGAAAATTTGTTTTTTTATTAAAAATGGGTGGGTGAGTGAAAGGTCATCTAATTCAAGGGCCCAGATTAGATTAGATGAGTAGCTGGGATAAAATCACTTTTCTCCACAAATTAAAATTTACTTTACTAACTTTTTAAATTTTTACTTAAAGTACACTTTAATCTCTAAAATGCATTTAATGTTCATCTCAAGTCATTAATATAAAGTCCATGTGACATGACCCCTTTTCCTAGTGACTTAGGCAAAAGTCACCAAGGGGAACAACTCCCAAGGTATAAAAATTCAACAAACTTTACACACAAAATTCTTCTTTTTACCTTAGAAAAGGAATGCCAAAATCTCCAGGTTATTGGGGATTCCATGCTAGTTATAAAATCGCTTAAGGAATCACAAAGATGTACACACATCAGCCTTTCTTCTTTGTTAGAAGAAATACAGGAAA
Organism: Pseudotsuga menziesii; assembly: GCA_001517045.1. Lineage (NCBI taxonomy): Eukaryota > Viridiplantae > Streptophyta > Pinopsida > Pinales > Pinaceae > Pseudotsuga > Pseudotsuga menziesii. Next base: position 542,092 of record LPNX010637521.1, on the reverse strand, counting down.
TTAAATCAAAGTTTAATTCTTTTCCCTGTATGCATGTATACAGGGAAATGAACCAGGAAGCAAACACATTATCTAAAAAGGGTCTAGTACTGGATAAAGGAAAATTTAAAATAGAACAGTCTGGGTATCAAGTATTCCAGTATTATCATCGACCCTTTATAGAAGCAAATCACGATACAAATGAAGGGACTATTTAAATCAGCCTATAGTCTATTTGTCTTTATGATATATTGGAAAAACCAGTTTATATGAAACTGAGTTTTTGCAGCAACAGTCATTTTGGTATGCAGTCTTAAGAAGCAGTGAACTTATGAAGATATTACAAGAACCTGCTACAACACCTTTTTTTTAGATTTTTTAATATAATGCATGAAAAGAGCAATCAAAAAGAAAAAGCAGCTTCGATTTTTATATTTTGAAATCTATATTCTGAATATATGCTATACATATATCTAAAAAATGAATTTTATACTCTTATGGGAAATAAAGTTAGGATTTTTTTCCCATGAAATATATATATATATATAAAATGCTATAAAATGTGTCCCCGTGTCCCATGTCGAATACTAGTATCCACATGTCTTATTGTCCCATGTCATCATGTCATGTGACTTAGATATAAAGCAATAATGTAAACATCAACCATACATCTACTCTAACAATGTTGCACTTTATCTATTTCCACTGTCCAAAATGGCATCACAATTAGCGAGTACTCCGATTTTAATAGAATAAAATGGCAATGATAGCAAAATAAATGTTTATCTCACCATTAGCGAATTCAACTCTACCATAAAATTTTAACCATTATTATATTTTCATTGGATGTTCATGGTTACCCTCTTTCCAAGGAAAACACTATTATTCAATTATTCTACATCTATGGAAGTACGATTCTAATGAAATAAAATGGCACTGATACTACAATAAATGTTTATCTCGACGTAAATTGTAATTTATCATTTTAGCTCATTGACTTTAAACTGCAATTTCATAAGTTGCGTCTTTGATGAACATGATAGAGCAATAATATCATAGTACCTATGTTTGGATGAAAATTAATGCCCACACCGTCTTCTATATTGTCAAAGGACCTTCGTAATTTCTTCCTATTTGCACTCGAGGAAAACTTAATGAGAAAATATGTTTTAATCGTTCAGAAAATATTTTCTCAGAAATGCTTAAGAAAAGCTGACACAAAACTTCCAACGTGATTGAAAAGGAGTTTGATTGAAGGTTTAAAATCTGGTTCCAACCAATGTTTTAAAACTCAGACTCGGACTCGGAATCGGTCAAGGGTCAACTCGGACTCGGACTCGGAATCGGTAATGAATCAGTAATGACTCGGCCGATTTGAATTTAATGACTCTGATTACTCAAAAAATACATAAAATATTAAATTTTAAAGAAAAACAATATTTTAAAGATTTTAATCCATGCTTGCAAAGAATTAGAGACAAAATATCCAACGTCTACTCATGCACATGCCATATAAGTGTGAATATATCAAAATGGCATCGAGTGTACTGTGCAATACATATCTAGAACAAAAAACATAATCAATGAGGCCTAAATGGCTTGTAGAGTCCAAAAAACAACATGCTATGATGCCACTACATCATATGTCAATGATCATACATCTCTTTTGTTTAGCCTTCTCCTCTCCAAATTCATCAAACTGTTGTTGCAACTCCAACCTAATCTCACCAATAAACTCTAAATCAACTTCCCATGGGGCAATATTTCCTTTAACAGCAGACAACTGTTGTTTAAATCTATTAATGTCGCCTTCTTTAATCCATGTCTTGCTACACTTGCAATACATTTTCCCTTCAATGACATCAGCATGGATCCATGCCTGATCTTTTCCTTTTGGGGCCAATCTAGAATCTAAATGCAAAGCAAATCTAAACATGCAAAAACAAAAGAAAAAAAATCTTATTATTTTGCAGCAAACAATAGAAAACAGGACTGATATTTGTCAATTTAATGAGAAAAAAAGAAACAATGGCTAGTTGGAAGCTAACATTCATCTAAGTAACAGAAAATCGGTTTCCAACAATCCAACTCCTCCAATCATGTTGATTGTTCTTCATTGTTGGACGCTCCTCCAAGCCTCCATGAATCCTAACAACAATAATGCCAAATGCTCACAAACATCTTACAGCAGAAATGTGAGGCAAATAGAGGGGCAAGGGGTCATCTTATGGCCTCAGGTTATGGTTAGAATAAGAAAAATCTTAAAAATAAAAAATAAACATATTATTTTGGAGTCTGCATTCTTGTGAGTGTCTGCCACAATTGACTCGGCTGACTCGGGTTGCAACTCGGTCAACTCGGCCAACTCGGACCCTAACTCAACCGACTCGGACCCAACTCGGCCGACTAAATATAAAATCGGCCACCCAAGCCGAGTTGCAGGCCGAGTCAGCTCGGCCGGGGGTCAACTCGGCCAACTCGGCCAACTCGGACTCGGAACTTCCAACAAAGACATTATTAGTTGTTCAAGATTGCTCATAGGATGTACATTTTACCATCGGAGGAAAAAGTTGAAGACCTGTTTCAACAGAGTACATTTGATATACAGAAAGAAATGGCCTTTTAAAAGGCACAGCATGGATGTGCACCACAGTTGTAACTCTGACAAAAACACATGGACAGCAACCAGGAAGACTCAGATTGCATGTAACATGTCCTGCATTTCATAACAGAGAATAGGAACTATGGTTGAAGCCAACTAACATAAGTATATACATTATGGAAGATACAATTCAACATATAATGCGTGCATTGAAATGTCTGGCAGAAGCATTGCCATACTTAACTTTCAAGGTCGACAAGATCCATACAACTAACATTAATCTGACTCATCCTCAGTATCTCCATTTGGATTCATTTTTTCCAGGTCTGAGAAGCTTTCATCCATACTGAAGACTAAAGTGTCCCCTTCCTCTATTTGCCATTGTCTTCTCAGCTCTTCAATGGCTTTGGATGCAGCAGCTGCAACAGCTGGATTGCTATCTTGTGCTAGTCTCTGTTGGAGAAAGAAAATATTTAGCAAATTTCAATGTCAGTAATAACAATAAAGCTTTAACTCAGAAACAAAGACACACTATCAGAATTAAAACTTGGCCACTAAAGTACCTGTAGTGCTCCCATTCCTGCATTACCAAGAGTCCACATAGATGGAGCATCTGCTAAAGCATTTGCTAGTGCTTGCCTATGTAAACATTTAAATTACAAAGGTTGGAGTTAGTTATTCAACTAATGTGGTGAGGCTGAGAGAAAAGGGCATACTAAAACACAATCATCAAATAAGATCAGAATCTCTCTCTCTCTCTATATATTCCTGAAAACAATTATATATAATACACAAATAAAACAAGACACACACACACACACATTCCTGAATACAATTATATATAACACACAAATAAAACCAGACATGTCAGTGTCCTGTTGGCTGACTACAGCTCAGTCTAGCTTGTACTGTTAGTCCTCGTGTATAAAAACACATGTGGATCAAGCAATCTTGGAGTGGAACCCTGCTTGGGTATGGCTCACAACAATGCCATTATTAAACTGTGGACAGGTTTCGGGTATGTTGCACTCTAGAGGATTAGCACTTCGAGAACTTGAGACCAAAAGAGGGCCAGTGAAAATTTTAGGGGCTAATTTTCCATATATTTTTAGAAAAAAAGATTCGTCAATTTCCATTTCTTCTAAAAATGATTCACCTTCTATACAATAAAATTATTTTGCCTTTAAAATCACCAAAATTTTATAGAAAATATAAAATATCCTTAAATTTTTTAATATTTTACAAGAAAACGCTAAACATTTTCAAGTTGGCATATTAAGGACTAGTAACAAAAAAACACTAAAATTATTTTGCCTTTAAAATCACCAAAATTTTATAGAAAATATAAAAAATCCTCAAATTTTTTAATATTTTACAAAAAAACGCTAAACATTTTCACGTTGGCATATTAAGAGCTAGTAAGATTCGTCAAGGTTCCAACACATTAAGATAAATTCCCATCCTTATTATTTTCTCTGAAGAGGGCTCGAAAAGGATCTTTGGAATTGCATTTCTGGGAAACTAGGAGATAACAGCCCCTAAGTGATCTAGCTAACCATTTTCCCTGCTTTGGAATATATATATATATAAAAGAGATTTACACCTCCTAGTGCCTAGTAATTGATCCGTAAATTATTGTGGATATTCCACTAGAACAATCCATCACAACGGATCTTACAACTTATTTATTTTTATTAGCTTATTTCCACTGAATGCTAAATAATTGGAACTAGAAATAAAATAAAAACTAGAGCAAAAAAATACACAATCAACACAAGGTTTACCTTAGAAAAACCCACTATGGGGAAAAACCTAGCCAGACATGAGGACTATGCCTTGCTCTTTTATATAGGATGCAAATACAAAGAAAGTGGTACTCTCTATGGAGTTACCTATGACTCTGTGGCTAAAATGGCTACTACAGGATCTCCTCCTTCCTTTGTTCCACTCTAATATCCAATCCCATGTTGTTGCTCAACTATGGAACAATACCTTAACATCAAAAAAATGGAACATCTTCTTCTCCTAATAGTCTGATATTTAACATAGCACGATAGCCATCTAGGGTTAATTTTAGGTTTTCTGCATGCCCCAACTCTCGATTAGGGTTTGGTTTTGGACCTTCTAAATGTTTTTGAAAGTCCACACGTGACTAGCTCTACATGTGTGAGAAATGAGAACTAACATGGAATCCACTCGGTACCATGATGGTCAACTAAATAGGTCAACTTGTGGGAGGCATAACTTCCTCATACGGACTTTGTTTGAGGCAATTCTTGGGTTGTTGGAAAGGTCTCGAAGTGTAGAATAGCGTTAAAGGACATAGCACAAACAATGACTTTTGACCCCCAAAAAAACATCGTTTAGACCCTTAAACAAGCCCCAGAAGGTTCTAGACCACAAATCTACAAAGTGAGACCAGCCCCTAAAATGGGCCTTACAAGCCAATTCATCCAATCTCTCCACCCAGCAAGCACCAAAATAGATGACAAATTATATATTAATCTATTTCGAACAACACCTCCCCATTTTGGGAGGCTTTTGATACCCAAAAGCTTTTACTAAATGAGGTGAGGAAATTTTTCTTCTAACTTCTCCTTGGAGACCTATTTAGCCTTACCGAGAAGTTGTCCTTTCAACCCCACCTGCCAGAGTTCATACTGTCCTCTCCTGGTTGTTCTAGACTTCTTTTGCAAAGCTATGTCTTGAATTAACTCTGCCTAGGCCTCTAGTGTTAAGTCCTCTACAGAAGGTAAGACCTGCTCAGGTTCATGGTCCAACATGGAAGGTTCATCATAGAGTTTCATATTTTCCACATTCACTACAGAGTAAATGTGCATATATGGGGGTAGACTGAGTCTATAGGCCTTATTTCCTACATTCTACAACACTTCAAAAGAACCATACTGTAATGCCATCTTGATCTTGTTACCAGAACCGTGTAGTCTTTCCTTATTCATGTGCAACCAAACTTTGTCTCCCACCTTGAATGTTTTTTCAACCCTATGTTGGTCATGTCTTGCCTCGTACTTTTCCTGTGACCTCTTTAGTGCCTCTTGTGCTTGTAAATGGAATTGCTTGATCTTAATAATAAATTTTTCAGCTCTTAATGCTCATGAGTGGTGTGTTCCCTCACTCCCCCTTGCATTCCATAAACAACATCTAGAGGTGAAGGTGGCAGATACCCAAAACAAGTTTCAAAAGGGGACTTTCCAATGGAAGTGTGGAGTGCTTTGATATAAGAGTGTTGGATGTAGATCAAATTGCCATCCCAATTCTTTGGATGTTTTTAATTGTAACCCCTCAAAAGTTGCACCAAAGTCCTATTGACTATTTTTGTCTCCCCATTTGTTTGTGGATGGAATGTTGTAGATCTCTTCAACTTAGTGTCCATCTTTTCCTATAGTGTAGTCCAAAATGTACTGAAAAATCTAGTTTCCTTTTCTGAGATGATGCTCCTAAGTATCCCAAAGTGCACCCAAACTTGTTCAAAGAATATGTTTGTTGCTTCTTATCCTTTGATGATTTTTTTACAAGGCACAAGAATGCACATCTTGTTGAATCTGTCAACTACCACAAATAAAAAGTCATATCCCTTCCTAGTGGTTGGAAGACCACCCACAAAATTCATAGAGATGCTCTCCCATGGTCTCGTAGCAACAGTTAAGGGATCGTATAGACCTTGCTTTTTATTACTGGGCTTGCTTATACAACAAAGTATGCATCCTCTAATAAACCAAGTTACATCTATTGGAGCAGTAATACATCCTTAGCACATAGTTTTGACCTTAGGCTAACTTTATTTTCCTTCATGCAATGATATCCTATGGTTTAAGAATTAGGAGAGTTGATTCAGCAAGATAACTGGTTGTTTTGGCCTAATCACACCTACAACAGCGCTCTAGTTGGTCAACCCAGCACATGTGCACCTCATTTAATGCCTTGGGGCGCTACATCCTTGATTTCGGTGATCTAGGTTTGACTAGGGGGCGCTAGTGGTGTATTTGGTCCATTTTGGCTCTCCTGTGAGCATTTATTTCCACCTAGAGCATCCCACTCACCTCTATCTTCTCACCCACGCTTGCCTAGGACTCATTAATGACCCAACACACTTCACCAACATTCATATGAGGTTTTGTGACTGTTTGAACTAAGTTGGAGCTCCTTTGGTCCACCTAGAGGGATTGAGGTCAAATCTCATCATGACACTTATACTTTCCCAATTGGCTGCCAGAGCCACTCAAATTTTGTCCAGTGTATTATAAATGTGTAGCATAACATCTACAAGATGGATGATAATAATATGATCAGCAATTAACACCATTCACATGTGTTATTCCAATTATTTTCTGTCTCTTGTTGATTCTCTTGCACATTTTGTCAAACACTCCATGTGTGAACATTGTTCTAGCTCCTAGATCTGATTGAGAAGTAAATTCTTACATGGTATCAGAGCTAGTTGGAGCTAGAAACAAATCTTGTGAGGTTTGAGTTGCTGTTTAGGGCATATTTCCATAAAACTTGAGTGTTTGCTTTGCAAGTTTAACAACATTTTTTTTTGTCATAGGTTGCGCAAGCAGGATGGAGCAAACTCAAGCTCTGTTTACTCCATTCAATTATTTTGAGTGGAAGGCTGAGATGGTCATCCAGTTGAGGTCCAAGGGCCTCTATCGAGTCACCATGGGAACTGAGAATGAGCCAAATTCAGTTGTGGAGAAAGCTAAGTATTTTAATGGGCTTGATGAGGCCTTTGGTATGCTCTGCCTCGGCATTTCAAGAGAACTTCTCTTTCACATAGAAAGTCTTGGCACACCGAATGAAGTTTGGGTCAAGTTTGAGTCACTATTCGGGAAGACAGATGAAATGTGAGGCCATCATCTTGAGAATGAGCTAATCTCACTGAGCCCAGCTCACTACGAGACCATTGAAGACTTCTTCACCAAGTTTAAAGCGCTAGTACTTTAGCTAAAACAATGTGGCATAGAGAAGAAAGATGATTATCTTATCTTGTCCATCCTTTCTAAGTTGGGGCCGAAGTATTCTGTATATGTTTCGACATTTCACTCTACCAAACTTACAAATAGAAATTGGAAGATGCCTACGCTAGCAGATTTCATGGTGTCTTTAACCCAGGAGCAGGACAAGTTCATACAAATGGGCACCATCATCAAATCCAAGGATCAAGCCCTTGTTGTTGGTGTATCAAATCAATCCCAGAGCAAGAAGAAAGATTTGAAGCAAAAGAGAAGTAGGAATCAAGTTCAAAAAGCTCTAGTTCTACTGATGGGAGCTCGAGATCCAGGAGGAGAAACAAAAAAGAAAGACCCACATGTGATTATTGCAGAGGTTCACATCTTGAGAAAGCTTGCTTCAGAAAGAAAATGGATATCATGACCAAGCTCCTTGAGGAGAACCATATTGCTCTTGCAGAATTTGCAAAAGGATGGGAGCGCAAGCAAGGAAATGGTAAGGTTGAGCATGCATTGGGTGCATGGGTAAAACCCAATTTTGTTTTCTCTGTTTCTGATTCACATTCTGATATATCAGAAACTGAAACCTCTATCCCTTCCTTGAAAAAATTCCCAGTCAATTCATCAAAGCTTCCTCCCAAAACTAGTCATTTTTCACTAGCTTTTGATGTGCCTTCTGAAAGCCCTTTCCAAATCCATTCAGATCTTTCCATTTCTGATTCTGAAGATGATATACAGGCTGATATACAGCCTATGACAGTAAATTGACTCATTTCCCCTTCCATCTCATGACCAAAAGACCCATCAACCCTCAAGTTCACTAGTTGGAAATTCAGAAAATTGCCTAGTTTCCAATGCTGTCTCTTGTATATGTTGTTGTTATGTCTTGTATGTCTTTCATTGGTTGGACAGCCATATCATTGGCCTTCATGGGACTGCTGTTCCATATGTCTGGACTTGCTTTCACCACCCATGGTTCAAATCTCAAGTCTCCAAACCTTCCAGGTTCGCTCAATTGCAATTGTGATCTAGTTGCTCACTCTTCTCTTCTTATGGATCCATTCGCTCATGGAGACACCATACCTCTGATATTTTCTATTGTGTATGACATATATTATGATATTTCAGAGCCTCATGAGCTTTGTTGCAGAGTTGTGAAGGTGCTTCATCAAATTGGGAGAAAGATTCATGGTTTTTTTCATGATATGGCAACTACACATAATGCAGATTTTGTGGAATCTTTTGATCTTATTTGGGAAATAGTTTGCAAAGATAACTTTTCCATGGTTAATTATGCTATAAGATCAGAGTATGCTTGCAGCAAAATACATTCTTATGATGCCCCTCCATCATCAAATGATGACCATCAAAGGGCCTCTCACATGATCTTTGTTTACAACACTTTGATGCATTGATGCATGATCTTGGCATCCACAACATCTTCACCAAGTCCATCACCAAGAAGTTGTTCTTTCAGCTCATTCAAGTGAACAAGAGGACCTGTTGAAGATATTTTTTATCTCTGCCATATCCATTTTTGAGGGGATTTTTTGTCCCATGAGGTTTTCCTCCTTACCTCGGTTACGTGGATCAATAAAATTTGTTGTAAAAGGTAACTTGTGCCTTAGTTGCCAAGGCCTTAATAAATATTTTTTATTAAATTGTACTAAGTTTGGATAAAGGGGGGGTGTTGGAGCAGTATACATCCTTAGTACATAGTTTTGACCTTAGGCTAACTTTATTTGCCTTCATGCAATGATATCCTATGGTTTAAGATTTACGAGAGCTAATTCGGCAAGATAACTGGTTATTTGGCCTGTTCACACCTACAGCAGTGCCCTAGTTGGTCAAGCCAGCACATGTGCACCTCATTCAATGCCTTGGGGCGCTACATCCTTGATTTCAGTGATTTGGGTTTGACTAGGGGGCGCTAGTGGTGTATTTGGTCCATTTTGGCTCTCCTATGAGCATTTATTGCTACCTAGAGCATCCTACTCACCTCTATCTTCTCACCCACGCTTGCCTACGACTCATTAATGACCCAGCACACTTCACCAATGTTCACATGAGGTTTTGTGACTGTTTGAGCTGAGTTGGAGCTCCTTTGGTCCACCTAGGGGGATTGAGGTCAAATCTCATCATGACACTCGTACTTTCCCAATTGGCTGCCAAAGCCACTCAAATTTTATCCAATGTATTATAAATGTGTACCATAACATCTACAAGATGGATGATAATAATATGATCAGCAATTAGCACCATTCACATGTGCTATTCCAGCTATTTTCTGTCTCTTGTTGATTCTCTTGCACATTTTGTCAAACACTTCATGTGTGAATATTGTTCTAGCTCCTAGATTTGATTGAGAAGTAAATTCTTACAACATATTCTTGCATTCTAGGCCAATAAACATATATTTGTAAGTTGGCAATTGTCTTCCCAACATCAAATGCCCTCCAACTATGGAGATGTGAGCATCTCTCATGAATTGCAATCCCTCACCTTTAGGAACATAGAGCTTTTCTAGCTTGAAAAGTAACACATCCTGGAAATGATAGTCATCCTTGTTGTCACCTTTTTTTACATGGAATTGGCCTTGAAGCTACAAAAATACCTCCTTGAAATCCTCATCTTCTTTGTATTCCTCCTTGTATGCATCATGGGTGAAAAGCTCCATATGCATAAGAGTACCCAAAGATGTGCTCTTGGTTGTAGGTGGTCTTGAGAGCATGTCTACTAACTTGCTTGTATTGTTCTTCTAATATTTGATGATTAGATGGAATCATTGTAAAAATCACATCCACTTGTAGTGTCGTGTTTGTTGTAGCTTACTCTAGGCTACAAATATTGCAACCACTAGTGATTAGTGCAAATGATGGTCTCCTTTCCCATCAAATGGTGCTTCCACTTCTTAACAACTTGAACCAAGGCATAGACTTCCTTATCATATGTAGGGTAGTTCAAGAGGCTTCCATGGAACATTTCAAAATGATAGCATACTGGCCTTCCTCCTTGCATCAAAATCACTCCCATAACATACCCACTTGCAACTGTCTCCAATTCAAAAGCCTTCTACAAGTTAGGCAATGCGAGAACTGGAGCCTAACTGATCTTTTGCTTGAGCAATTTTAAAAGCTTTATGTTCATCCCTTCCCCATTGGAACCCCTTGCTCGTGGCTATTATGGAATGGAGAGGCGTAGCCACAGCCAATAAAGAAGCTATGAACTTCCAAAGGTATTGTGTTTCCCCCAAAAAACTGCTAACATCAATGAATTTTGTAAGAGTAGGCCACTTGGTGATGGCTTTCATCTTTGCAGGATCAATCTTAAGTTCTCCTCCACCAATCAGATACCCTAAATACACTAAAGACTATTGAGCAAACTCACATTTCTTAATGTTTGCCAGCAGTTGACATTTTTTCAAGGTCTCCAACACCTGCTTGAGATGTGAGATATGCTCTTCCCAGGTAGCACTATAAACCAATATATCATCTAAATACACTCACAAACGAATCTTAGATAGCACACAATACATCATTTATCAAATGCATAAATGTAGTTGGTGCATTACACAAACCAAAAGGCATTACTAACCATTCATATAGACCTTGCCTAGTCCTGGAGGTGGTCTTCTAGGGTGTCCTCTTTCACTCGTACCTAGCGGTATCATGATTTGAGATCAAACTAGGTGAAGCACTTGGCATGCTACAACTAATCTAAAAATCATCAAATCCTAGGCAGAGGGTATCGATTCTTGAGGGTGATCTTATTCAGAGATATGTAGTCAATACACATCCTCCAAGTCCCATCCTTCTTGGGTACTATGATAATAGGCAACCCACAAGGTGAGGTGCTTGGTCGGACTACTCTCTGCTCCAGCAGTTGCTGCAATTGTTTCTTCACTTCTTCCACTTCTAGAATAGACTATCTATATAATACGATATTCAACAATGGAGAATATGGAAATAGTTATATCTCATGCTCCACTTCTCTCTTAGGAGGTAGCTTTGTTGTTGGGGGTGCAAAGCGAAAAGCGAAATTTTTCAAAAGCTTTTGGGGTGGGAGAATTTTTGGGAATTTTTTTATATAATATATATTTTTATATATTCCGATGCATATATGTCAACAAAACCATGTAGAATGTTGAATTGGTTACAAAAAGCATAAAAACATGGATTAAACTATATAACATCAATCAGCTAATAGTTATAACCTATAACTCATAGCATTGTCATCAAATGATCAACCATAACATCAACCACTATCAATATATAAAATTTGTCATGACTCATTGATGATCAAACTCATAACCCTTGTAACCAAACTATAATAGAGAACATCAAATGATCAACCATGAAATGAAACAATTCACGAAGCACGCACTGCTTAGTAATTACCAAACAATTATAATATCCTATTATGCAATCAATACCAAATAGTCCAAAGTTGCAAGCAAAGAACTTCAAATGTAGGTTCAACTTCAAATATTAAACTTAAATTGCCATAGCATGTTTTCAAAATAGACCATAAGAAATATTAAAGAGTCAATAGTTACAATTTGCAAACTATTTAAAAATTAGAAAAAAACAAGTACTAATATTTCCTCTTACCACAGGAAACTTCTAATTTCTTTTCCCATGATCTACGAGCACTGCCAGTAGGAGTCTCCTCATCCTGAGTAGGTGGAAGTGGTCGTGAACCACATCCAACGGCTACATGACCCCCAAGCAACGATGGAGGTTGTGAAGCTATAGGAAAAGCTGGTGCATCTGCAACTAGAACAACGCTACTGGATGGGGGTGGCATCTCTACTACTGCATGGTCACCATCATCATCACCCAAAATTTCAGCCTTCAAGCACTCTAAAGCCATGGCTCCATCCTCCGAGTTGTTGTCCCAAGTGATATATGTTCTATTACTTTTGGCCCGCTCACAATAATGAGACAACAATCTCAAGTTGTAGTGTACAAAAACCAAGATTTCTACTCAGTTTTCATTAAGGTTGTTTCTTTCCACACAATGAATGTAGCTATAGGTTCTCCAACACCTCTCTACAAAAGAATTGTTAACCATATAAGAAAGAACTCTAATGGCCAATTTATACAACTGTGTAGTGGAGGAGCCATACATGTTCCACCACCCAATAGGAGTCAACCTATCTCGATCTTTGTCTGCATGCAAATTAACAAACACTCCATGTTTACTAAGGTATTTGCTCAATTAAGCATGAAATATGGCACACTTTTCTTCATTAGGGACCAACTTGTCTAATGCTAGCATGTACCCATTTTGTACCTTTGGATCTGTGTGGGGGTTTTTCCTGACCCCAACCCTAGGTGTTGGTTTGGCCAACTAAGATGGAGAATAATATTTTGGTGTAAGGATGTAGGATAAGGCATGGAGTGGAACACTAAGATTATCCCACCTTTTGACCACATGCTTGTGAATATGATCATACAAGATGGCATCTTTTGTCTCAGCAATATCTTTTATTTGGCCTAGCATGCTATCCATTTGCTCATACACCTCCCCGATTACTGGTTGATCAATATCTGCAAACAAAATCATGTTATAAATGGGCTTAGAGAATTGCAACACATACCTAACACTTGCCCAAAACTGACCATCAAGAACGGCGTCCTCCACCTCCTGAAAATCATGCTTGTCAGATGCAGATGTAGCCTTGTCTTTCAAAATATGCCATGATTCACTTGAAAGTTGATACCATACTAGCCAATGAGTCTCTTACCTTCAAAAGGCGCCTGAAGGTGAGGTAATAGCTAGCAATTCTAGTCTTTGCAATCTTCATAGCTCCAACCTTGAGTGACTACGGAAAATGTGATGGCCATTACTATGATTCATAATAAATCTTATCATGCGATTGCATTTCCTGTACAATGAACCAATCCATCTATAATCATGGTCCTTTATCTTGATAATGTCATGCATAATTGCTCCCACTAATAATTGCTCAATAATGTTGGGGTATCTATCCTCAATAATTGCTCCCACTGCCTTACAATTAGCAACATTATCGGTAATTACTTGGATGACATTTTCAATGGTTTTAATTAAGGCTTCAGCAATATTGATGGCGGTCTTAACCAATCTGAGTAGTCAAGGGATGAAAGGAAGATTGCACCACTAGCAAACACCCCCAAGAATATTTAGCAATGGCTTTCCCTTTACATTTGTCAAACCATCAAATACAATGGATACCCCATATTCATTCCAACCATTTGTGAATTGCCCCAAAGAATTTTAGATCTTGTCTTTTTCCTTGTCAAGTCCCACGATTCTAACTTTGTCAAACCTGGAGCTCTTGTATCCTTTAGGGCCACAACAGATGGCTTCTACAATTTCATGCCAATAAAGGGGGCAAAGAACATTGAATGGTATGCCACATGCATAGAGAAAATGAAACACTTTTGCATCCACGTCATCCCTACCACCTTGGTCAAGGAAATATGATATTGTTCTATGCCCTAAATGTGTGGGCGAGAATCCACTACCATGGGTGGATGGGGATCAAGCATTGAATGTTCTATGTGAACTTGAGTTCTCATGTTCAGCGTTTGTTTTTTGGATATGTATTGTGCTTACTCCTCTTCCCTATTATATTCGGCTTTGTCTTTTGTTGGCACGTTGGTACAGGTTTTGACTCCTATAGTCTTTTTTTCATCCCATGGCATAACCCCACAAATGCTTTCTCACATGAGTATATGAACCTGTGTAAGTTATTCTACAATGGGGGCATGTAAATTTTGTGGTTCCACCCCCTTTCCCTCCTCCAAGCTTTGTGGCATATTTCCACAAGAGTGTTGGGTTCTCTTTGGTTTTCTTTCCATCACCACCACTAAACAAAAAAAAACGCATGAAGCACATACATGTATACAACAATAGAAGCAAGTCAAGCGTGCACCCAAGAAGCATCAAGGGCTCTCCTTCAACAAACAAGTCCAAATACTTCAAAATATGATGCACATCCTACAGAGAAATTTTGTTAGTGCTCGAGTAAGACCAAAGTCAAACCCCTATAACCAGACAAACACGAAGATGATGCCATCAAGGTAGCATGTTAGCCAAAAAGAATCCTATTTATTATGCTTTGAGGACAAAGCATTCCTTCAGAGGGTGAAAATGTAACAAACAGAATAATAATAATAATAATAATAATAATAATAATAATAGTTAAGCTAAATGAAAGGTCAAAGGACATACCTCTTACACTATGACCAGTCAATGCATATATGTACATCGTCACGAGGCTCGTTGTAATCATATCATCATTCTATTAATTATTCATATATTTTTATATACAATTATAGAACCTTATATTAATTCCATAGTGAATAGGGATTATTACTCCTTTTTTCAACAAGGGATAGTTTTGATCAGTTGTTCCTAAGATGAGATTTGTGGCTTCACCATAGATCATTGGTCAACGTTCCTTCAATTTTGTCAGATGATCCATGTGCCTTGATGTGCTTAGCCAGAGATAGTGCCTGGTCCTTAGTGTTGTGATATCTCTAACCCCCATTGTTATATACCTGAACCCCATTATGCATTATTTAATGTTGTTGATGATCTACTGTTGTAGCATCCTGTAGTATACCTTAACCCAATTATGCATTGTTTGATGTTGGTGATGGTCTACTGTTGTAGCATCAATCTACCCTTCTCTTCCAATCAGATTATTTACTGTGTGTTTAATTCTTGTGTAGGAGTTTCATAGTAGTTTCAATACTCATTAATTGCCATCAATAAACATTATTCCAACACCAATAAAATATCCAATGCAAGTAACATTCATAAACTCAGGGAAAGTGCTGTAGATATATTATTTGTAGACAACGATGAATATGAACAATATTAAGGTCCAATAACACATGAATTTCTAACCTGATTTTTGTGGTTACATACAGCCTGCTCTTTGCCTAGATACACAGTGAAATGACTCCCTTTTCTCCAGTGTTGAGCACGTCACATTTTTATTCTTATTTTATGTCATTGTATGGTTTAGTTCCCAGTTTGTCGGTGCAATAACCTTAAATTTTATAATTTGTCATTAACTTTGTAGGCTCAAATTTGTAAAGGTTTAGGGTTGTCTCATATAAATAAGACAACCTCACCATGGACAAGTGTTCAAACTTGATACATTTTGTTTTTCTCTTGGTCTATCAAAGCACTTGAAGCTATGTGCACCTCTCTCTTGGATGTTTTTTTTGGCTTGAAAGACGAATTGATGATGTTCTAGGGTTTAATTTTGCACACGTTAGGTTGATACTAGACTACTTGTAATAACTTATGCTCAAAGGGTGACCTAAGATGCGCTATCTTTCTCATTCTTGATTTATGTTGGTAAGTTTATCTCCTAACCCTAGTTTAACGTTGTTCTTGAAGTGCTTTGGACAGAGTTTGGGTTTTTTTGCTAGCATTTTATCAAGTTGCTTGAGGAGACATTCCTGCCAAAGAGCTCTCCATTGTTTTGTTGGGTGTTGGACCGAATTAGGGTTTCGCATCCTAACCCTTGAGGTTGCTAATTTAGCCCTAGTTGCAAGTATTGAATATCATCTCAAGAGGAGGGATGCTAGCCTCGATCTCTCATAGCCCTAGGGTTTGAGACAAGAATCTAATACCCTATCTATCAATCATCTTTTTATCAAAATTTACATGTTTTAATTTATGCATAAAAATATTTTACTACTCAAAATCCCTAAAAACTAAATAAAATCAAAAATCCAAAAATAGACGTGATTTGGTAATTTTGGTCCACCCAAAATTTTCACCATAGTGTTTTATCCACAAAACCTAGAGGCACAATTACCGAATTCGGCCACCTAGGGTCTGATTCCATATTGGAATCTTCGGGGAACCCCAGATCGCGGATCCAGATCTGATTCTTCACAATTCGGTGTGTTTTTGTGTGGGATCCACATCACTTTTCGGATCTGCTTCCTCTGCCCTGAGATTCATTTCCGTGACATAGATTCTGTATCTGAAGGAGTGGAATCAATTCCCATCAATGTGTGGCACCACAAAATTGGGTTAAACAATATCCATAAATTGTTTTGTCGGTGCTTTCTATATCCAAATCCATGATTGAGCGACATAGTTGGTCAATCCCCTGGTGAAATGCTTATTTTTCACTCCCCTATAAATAGTACGAATTGTAAATACATTGATATGAAAATGGTGGTTGTGACACAGTTTTGGATTCAAAATATAGTATAACAGTAGTTTTTTGTTTTATATTGTTTTCGAGAATTATTTTTTTTGGCATAGCTCCAATCTTCGTCGGCAACTTTAAATAACGAGTTAAGTTTTTCTACTCGTTATTATTTAACATAAAGTGTTTGCGAGGGGAAGCAAGTATCTGGATCAATAATACCTTGTTTCAAATAAATTTCATTTCTGTAAACCGGGAGAACCATTACATTCTCTAAATTTTCCCTGGAATAATAGGGATGATAATGCTTCTTAGATTGGAGACATTTAATTGTGATGTATTACTCTTGCACTTACTATTGTTGGAATGCCTAGAATTTATCCATTATAAAATGTCTTTCAAATGTTCATGTATGTAAAAATAGGGATCAATCGAAACAAATGTCTGCCAAATCATCTCCTGCCACAGTTCCATTTAAATTATTACTAAAGTGTATTGTTTTTGGGTCATTTTCTTTTAACCGTATTGAATCTTGATTACTTACTGTAATCAAAGAATTATGTGAAAAAATCAAGGCAAAAATGCTCAGCATTCTTTGAGAGTATGCACCCTACAATATGCATATTTTAATTTTACATCTGAAACTTGAAAATTACATGTCTGAAATTGACTATGTTACATGTATGATCAATATCATTGATCATTGATGAATCAATAATGTTCATGAATCTATGATGTATATGATTTTAAATGTGTATTTTTATAAAATTATAAATTTAGAATTTTAATTTTTAAATATTATATATATATATATATATATAATAAAAAATTAGGGTTAGGGTTCTGAATCCCCAATTCCTAATTTTGGACGAGTGTCGAATCCCATATCCGATTCTTTAGTCGTTTTCGATCGCACCCATGGTTCGTGTAACCTTGCCTAGAGGGCATCCTCTTCTGAGGAAGTGCATTGGGATACGTGAAACCCTCGTAATTGGTGAATTAGAGGGTGTGTGATATTTTTGGCTTGTCCTAAAACTTTTCTCTAGTCCACATGTTCGTTTTTCCTTGAGGGCGCAATTTTTGGAGTGGTAGCCTTAAGAAGTGTGGCATTGCCTTGGGAGACATGAAATTGCCTTGAAAGGCATGATATTATTTGGAAATTGTGATAAGGTGAATAACACCATTTATATATGATTCTTGTGTCTTGATTTGATATTGTTCGACTTCAATCAGATAATGATAAAAGTTATTATGGTTTTGTGGAAGGTATTTGTGGTTTGTTGGTGGTTGCAAATATCTTTCATTAATTGGGGTCTCCCCCAAGGTTTTGGAGTTACCTGAAGTGTTGAGAGGTTAAACTGTGGTGACATTGGGTCCAACTCTCTCTTGAGCTTACCGCCATAGAACTAGGCCTACATAGCCTTGACTTCCAAAGAGGTGCTAGTTTAAGTAGTAACAAGACCAACACACTTATATTGCTATGATGGTTAGTTCACAAAGACCCCTTTCCTTCCCTATGTACGTATTTCACTTCATGTACCCTCACTTAACTTAGATGGCTAAGCTATGCATGTTGACTTAAGACTCTCACATGTAAAAGGGTTCTAAGGGTCACACCAAGGTTCTATTAGATGGATAAAAATTATATAAATAATTGAGTTGTTACAAAATGTGTATTTGAAAGTATATCTTGTGTATTATTACCATAATAGACTAACATTGCCAAAGTTTTAATGATGGTTTAACTTTATACACAATCCATACAGATGCTCTCCCATGGTCTCATAGTAGCTAGTAAGGGATGGTATAGACATTGCTTCCTATTATTGGGGCTTCCTTGTACAACAAAGTATGCATCCTCTAATAAATCAAGCTACATTTTCTTGCATTCTAGGCCAATAAACATATCTTTGTTAGTTGGAAACTGTCTTCCCAACACCAAAATGGCCTCAACTTTGGAGGTGTGAGCCTCTCTCATGAATTGTAATCTCTCATGTTTAGGAAGATAGAGCTTGTCTATCTTGTATAGTAACCCATCATGGAGATGATAGTCAGCCTTGATGTCACCTTCTTCTACATGGAATTGGCCTTGGAGCTACTAAAATACCTCCTCAAGATCCTCATCTTCTCTGTATTCCTCCTTCTATGCATCATGGGTGAAAGGCTCCATATGCATAAGAGTACCCAAAGATGTGATCTTGGTTGTAGGTGGCCTTGAGAACATGTCTACCAACTTGCTTGTATTGTCCTTCTAGTATTTGATGATTAGATGGAATTGTTGTAAAAATCACATCCACTTGTAGTAACGTGTTTGGTGTAGCTTACTCTAGGCTTACAAATACTACAATCATTGGTGATCAATGAAAATGATGGTCTCCTTTCCCATCAGATGGTTCTTCCACTTCTTAACAACTTGAACCAAGGCATAGAGTTCCTTATCATATATAGTGTAGATCAAGAGGTCGCCATGGAACATTTCAAAATGATAGCATATTGGCCTTCCTCCTTGCATCAAAATCGCTCCTATAGCATACACACTTGCATCTGTCTCAAGTTCAAAAGGCTTCTGCAAGTTAGGCAATGCAAGAACTGGTGCTTGACTAATCTTTTGCTTGAGCTCTTCAAAGGATTTTGTTGATTCCTTCCCCATTGGAAACCCTTGCTCGTGGTTGTTATGGAATGGAGAGGTGCAACCATAGCCAAAAAGGAAGACACGAACTTCCAAAGGTATTGTGTTGCCCCCAAAGAACTCCTAACTTCAATGACGTGTAAGAGTAGGCTACTTAGTGATGGCTTTCATCTTTGTAGGATCAATCTTAAGTTCTCCTCCACCAATCACATACGCTAAATACACCAAAGACTATTGAGCAAATTCACATTTCTTAACGTTTGCTAGCAGTTGATGTTTTTTCCAAGTCTCCAACACTTGCTTGAGATGTGAGATATGCTCTTCGCAGTTAGCACTATAAACCCATATATCATCTAAATACACTCACAAATGAATCTTTGAAAGGACATGATACATCATTTATCAAACATAAATGTAGTTGGTGCATTACACAAACCAAAAGGCATTACTAACCATTCATATAGACCTTGCCTAGGCTTGAATGTGGTCTTCTAAGGTGTCCTCTTCTTTCAATCGCACCTGGTGGTATCACGATTTGAGATCTAACTTGGTGAAGTACTTGGCATGCTACAACTAATTTAGAAAATCATCGATCCTAGGTAGAGGGTATCGATTTCTGAGGGTGATATTACTCAAAGCTCTATAATCGATACACATCCTCCAAGTCCCATCCTTCTTGGGTACTATGATAATAGGTGACCCCCAAGATGAGGTGCTTGATCGAATTACTCCCTGTGTCAACAATTGCTACAACTGTTTCTTCACTTCTTCTACTTCTAAAACAGATTGTCTATACAATACGATATTCAGCAAGGGATAATATGGCAGTAGTTGTATATCATGCTCCACTTCTTTCTTGGGAGGAAACTATGTTGTTGGGAGCGCGAAGCGAAAAGTGAAATTTTCAAAAGCTTTCAGGGTGGGATCATTTTCAGGAATGTTTTTATATAATATATATTTTTTATATATTCTAATGCATATATGTCAACAAAACCATGTAGAATGTCGTATTAGTTACAAAAAGCATAAAACATGGACTAAACTATATAACATCAATCATCTAGTGGTTATAACCTATAATTTATAGCATTGTCATCAAATGGCCAACCATAACATCAACCATTTTTATATAACATTTGTCATGACTCATCAAACTCATAACTCTTGCAACCAAACTATAACAGAGAACATCAAATGATCAACCATGAAATGAAACAATTCACAACCCACAAAGCACATATTCATTAGTAATTACCAAACAATTATAATATCCTATTATGCAATCAAAGTGCAAAGCTTCTAGCAATGAACTTCAAAGGTAGGTCCAACTTAAAGAGTCAATAGTTACAATTTACATTGTACTAAAAAAATAGAAAAAGACCAGCACAAATATTTCCTCTTGCCACGAGAAACTTCTAATTTATTTTCCTGTGATCTATGAGCATTGCCAGTAGGAGTTGTAATGTCATCTTCTGCTTAGGCATTGAGGACTGACTCGCTAATCTATGTGATTCCTATAGGTTCAAGCGGGTACTAACAGTCAGGGAATCAACTCAAGACTGATGCCATATACAGAAGATCTAGGGCATCAATATTATATCATCATTGGGTAGAAGAGGGCCACCAGAGCCAAAGGCCGCCTGCATGCATGACATCTAAGCATTATTTAATGATGCATGCACCCAATTGAGTCTCCATGCGCATGCATGCAAGTCAATTGCAAATTAGAAGTTAAAGTGACCTAATTAGGTCAAAAGTTAGGTTATTCGCAGTTGATAGTTATAAAAGAAAGATAAAGTGAATGGAGAGGACACTTATGATTATTATTGATTTGGAGCTTCTTGAGTAGTAGCACAGCATGCAGCCACGACAGTTGGGGTTGAAGACGACGTCTTCAGCCAATGAGGTTTCGGTAGTGAAATATGTTCCCTAGTCTCCTTCAAGGTAGACCATCCAAGTCCACCATCCGCTCTTCATCTTATTCATCTAGATACAGTTATCCGATACCCATCAGAAGATTTTTTGCAGGGACACGTCTACAGCCGTAGGGGGTTTTTAGCTGGAAAACCACAAAGCATTCGTTGGGTCCTCAGATCTCCGTTTATCTTCGGAATATTGGCAACATTCTCATCATCGGTATCATCCTTTAGTACCAAGTGATTATCAGCTTCCAGTTTGCTCACCCGGAGCAGTTCTCATCAGTTTTGTGTAGCTGGTGGGCATGAGCAGCTAATCAGCAAATCAATTCGCTAGCCTCCCTAGAGAGCTCAGAACTTTTGCATGCTTCAGGAAATCTCTCCGACACGGGAAGACTATCCTTCCTGCAAATTCTCATCTGCATTAAACCATTCCTTCACTGAAAATGTCATCTTTAGTTGATCGAGGGGTTCATGCTAATGGGGTAACACCGGAGGCAAGGAGCACCAGTTCTTCACCAGATCAGTTCTTAATGCATGCATATTATCTCTGGAGCATTATCAGCCGCATTATCAGTGGTAAGTGTTGATCCGTCACCATAAAACTCTCTGCCCTAGTTAGCTATAAAATAGGGCCATTTGCCCGTCACTTTGCATGCAAGTTTATTTTCAGTATTATTGTAAATCGAGAGGTTTAAGCAAGCCCTAGTATAGAAAACAGTGGAATATCCGCATCTGGGATATTACAGTCTCATCATCCTATGTAGGTGGAAGTGGTTGTGAACCGCGTCCAACAGCTACACGACCCCCATGTAACGATGGGGGTTGTGAAGCTAGAGAAAAATTTGGTGCATTTGGGACTGGAACACTGCTACTAAAGGGGGGTTGGCATCTCTACTGCTACATGGTCACCATCGACATCGCCCAAAAGTTCATCCTCCAAGAGCTCTAAAGCCATGGCTCCATCCTCCAAATTGTTCTCCTCTAGGTTGTTATCCAACATGATATATGTTCTATCACTTTTGGTTTGCTCACAATAACGAGACAACAACCTCAAGTTGTAGTGTACAAAAACAAAGCTTTCTTCCTAGTTTTCATTAAGGTTGTTTCTTTTCACAGTATGGATGTAGCTATAGGTGTTGCAACACCTCTCTACAGAAGAATTGCTAACCATATGTGAAAGAACTCTAATGGCCAATTTATGCAACTGTGTGGTGAAGGAGCCATACATGTTCCACCACTCGATAGGAGATGGCCTATCTCGATCTTTGTTTACATGCAACTTAGCAAACACCCCATGTTTACTAAGGTATTTGCTCAATTCAGTACGCAATATGGCACACTCCTCTTCATTAAGGACTTGTATAAATTCTAGAGCTTTTTGAGTTTTACTAAGCTATTGAACATCTCATAACAGCAAAATAACTTGTTGCACTTGTTTAGTTAAATGTTGGTTTGACATTTCATCTATCTTGGACATATTGGCTAAATGATTACACTTGTTTAATTATGGAAGTCTCTTGGTTAATGGTTAAACTTCTATTACTTTATCTCACAAAATTATTCTTGAGAAATTCTAGAATTTTCATTGTGCAAAGTTTACTTTCATGTTCTTCCATTTGCACATGCCCTTGATGTTTATGTATTCTTCATGAATCATGGATTAATGAGCATATGTCATATGATTGATTAAACTTGAAGTAATTGGCACACTAATTAATAATAAGACTACATTCGCCACACTTAAAGAAGTGATTTTAATCACAACAGAAAATCTGGCCTAATTTAACTTGGATAACATTGTGTTTCAAAGATCTCCTCTCAAGCAAGGTATCATTTAAAGCCTAACTCAAAATCTCTAATAATAAAAAGTATTCTATACTGCAATCTCACTTGGTGAATGGCTTAATGTATCTCATAGCAATGAAATTACTCGTTTAACATTTTTTACTTATCAAGTCGTGTGATCCATTCCTATCTTTTTCAATAAGTATTGCAAATGTCCATGGTTTATTTACTGCACATCATTGAGCAAATCTTGTAAGTGTTTAATTAGTTAATCATTGTAAATCTTAAGTGATCGAATGATTATTTGGGAAATTAACTTAACAATTTCACACTTCACACCTAAATAAGTTGATCTCCTCTCCGCTAGCTCTCCTCATAACCTAAAATTTAACCTATAGTGAAGCCTCTCTTGGCCTTGAAAATTGGCCTAAAAGAGCGAAGTTAAGCACTCAGGTGATAGTGGTGCTTTTCTTCTGAAGCTGCACTTGATAGCACTAATCGATTGGGACTTTTCCACGTAGGTGCTAAATCGAGTTGTAACGGGGACTATCAACTACAAAGAGCAAAAAAATGGTTTTATCCTTAGCCATATGATAAGATGCTCCAAAATCAATAAGCCTCTCATTAGAAGTAGATGATACATTAAAGGAGAAACAAAAACAAAAAATGCATGTCCATGAAAAGAGAGTTAGAAGAAGAAGATAAGATAAGATACCAGACTCACCATACTCTACTAGGTGATCATCAGTCCATTGTGTTATCACATATATAGTAGTCGGGCTACCATATTCTATTTTTCAGATACAATAAAGGTTTTCAGCCAGATCTCTTACAATATGACATGCTGAGATGAGCAGTTTTGACGGATCATTATTTTATTTGTTGACTATTGTACTCTCACATGTCAGGACTGTTGCCCACCTATTTCGACTAGGTGGCAACTTCATGTACATGAAGATGTACATAATTGTGCAAATTATACCTTGGAAAAATCTGAGGATTCTTTCACTTCTGCAGGGCAATTGCCCCTTTGTAAAACGAAACGTCCGCTTCCCTGCGTGGGAAAATTAATGTAATTTTATGTGCTAGTGTGAGTCATATGATATGGATGCCACACCATGGAACTAGTTGTTAGGGAAGTCCCCTCATCGAGTGTTTTTTCCCTTTCCAATTAATCTTGTTGTTTAAACGATTTTAATTGGTTTGGTTTTTCACTCAAAATCCTCCAAAGTGGTGACGGGCGTTCTAACAGTCAAGTCCATGGGGTGGCTAAGGGTTCAAAATGTTGTTCATGACCATGCTAGACATTTGTATAGAGTCTTGCGAAGTTTCGTTATGTTGTTGTATTTTTATTTATTTTTTCTAGTTAATTAACTTCACCTCTTGGTGGTTAATTAACTCAGTTTTGATGTAATAATGTAATCGCTCAAGCACTGGCATTTTGTAATAGGGGCTATGAATGCAAGGTAAATTGCTATGAAACCCCCTAAGCCACTGCTTCGAGTCCCATGTCATTCAGACAAATGGTTGAGGAGATAGACCATTTTTGTCTAAACAAGGTCTATTTTTCCTAGGGAATTAATTAATTTCCCTAAGTCAAAAAACTCATATTATTTGATTTTGAAGGAAAAAATCAAATAATGCCATGGTAATTTTGTTTGGGGGTTGCCAAGCCTACGAAAATTTATTTTAAATTTTTCCACCCCCCATGGTCAAAATATGTCTGAAGATCTCCTAAGTGGGGCCTCCCTCTTGTCTTAATAAAAGATAAAAATTAAAAATTAAAAAATAAAAGATTAAAAAATTAAAAATCAATAATTAAAAAATTAAAAAAATTAAATATTAGATAAAAGATAAAATAAAAAGATTAAAAAATTAAAGATCAAGAATTAAAAAATTAAAAAAATTAAACATTAGATTAAAAATTAAAATTAAAGTAAAAGATTAAATATATAAAAAAAATAAATAAATAAATAAATAAAAAGATGAAAAAATAAAAGAATAAAAAGATAAAAATTTTAAAAATAAAAGATAAAAATAAAAGAATAAAAAATAAAAGATAAAAAAGATAAAAATTTAAAAAAGATTTAAAATAAATGAAAGAATAAAAAGATAGAAATTATAAAAAGTAAAAGATAAAATAAAAAGATTAAAAGATTTAAAAATAAAAAGTAAAAGATAAAAATTAAAAGATTAAAAAATTAAAGATAAAATTAAAAATTGAGTCAAAGGAGGCCCCACTTGAGTCATGGAAACCCTAGATCTAAGGGTGTAGAATGGTTGAGGCATGGATCAAGCACCTAAGCCATTGATTGAAAAGTAATCTAAGGGTGTAGAATGATTGAGGAGGATGCAAAGTCAAATACCTAGATCTAGTGGTGGAGATCTAATCTAGATCTAGATCTAA
Source organism: Pseudotsuga menziesii (assembly GCA_001517045.1). Classification (NCBI taxonomy): domain Eukaryota; kingdom Viridiplantae; phylum Streptophyta; class Pinopsida; order Pinales; family Pinaceae; genus Pseudotsuga; species Pseudotsuga menziesii. The sequence continues at coordinate 516,632 of LPNX010637521.1, read as the reverse complement.
TCTCGGCCATTGATCTTCAAGGGGTTGGGGTCTTCCTCAACTATATAATGAGGGTCTCACTCCCTCATTTGACATGATCTCTCATGCTATTGTTATGCTGCCGGAATATTTCCCTACTCTCTTCTCACATTCTCTCAAGCATTTGGCCCAAGCCTCTTGCCATTTTTTGTATTGGATCTTGCCCTAGTTGGGCTTAATACAAGTAATCTTTGGAGGAATTCTTGGTGTCTCTCTTCTACATTTCATGCTTCTTGTGAGGTAACTTGTATTGTATTTATTTGGTTTTGCATTTGTATTAGCTTAGATAGCTCTCCACAAAGTATTTTGTGGAGAGACTTGTAGGTAGAAGTATTTCTATCTGCATTTGTGAGTAGATTAGTAAGGTTCTACAAAGTATTTTGTAGGATTTATTTTTGTGCTCACCTCTTTGCTTACATTTTGCAGCTCTCTCATAAGTTCATTTACAGGTTTTCCAAGCTAAGAAGGGCACCTCCAAGGGTTTTGTTTTTCTTATTTTCAATTCGGCCATTTCTCTTTTCCTATCCTGAAACTAGGTTTTATTCACTGTATAGTGAATATAACCCTTGTTTTAGGGCCCTCATCCATTATATATTAGTATAGGCTTATAAATATGTTGTTTATATGTTGTTTTCACCCTTAAAACATTCATTTTCAGCCACTAAAATTTCTGTTTTTCCATTTTTTTAAAGTTCAGAGTTTTCTGTAAAATTTCTGGGTTGTACACTAAATTGTTATAACTTTCTGTTTCAGTTTTCTGCAGTAATTTCCAGCAAGTAAGTTGCTGATTTTTTGCAGGTTTTGTGCACAGAAAGAGGGGGTTATGCTGCCCTAAATCGCCCAGAAAAAACCAGCAAAAATTTGGTCCAAAAGAGGCCCTAAACTACACTTCTTCTCTCTCCTCTATTACATTGTAAACCCCAAATGAGAAGTTCTCTTTGGGGTATTTCTCTGCTGTAAATTTGTATAAGTAGTTGCTTAGAGTTAGTTTTAGTTCAAGTTATTTTTCTGTTTACCCACCTATCTTTGTGACAAACCACCATCTCTGTCACAGAGATTGAAGTGAGGTTAGTTTACTCAGTTTCATTTTTCTGTTTACCCACCTATCTTTGTGACAGACCACCATCTATGTTACAAAGATTGTTGTGAGGTTAGCTTACTGCTTTAGCTAGTTGTATTTTCCTTTCTAGTTTTACTTTCAGTTTACCCACTATCTCTGTGACAGACCACCATCTCTGTCACAGAGATTGTTGTGCGGTTAGGCATTGCTTTAGCTAGTTACAGTTTCCTTCAAGTTTCAGTAAGTTTTATTTTCTGTCAAAAAGGTAATCATACAACCCACCTATCCTGTGTATCCTCTATCCACTTGTCATCTCCCTTTAGGGACTTCAAGTTGGATATGAAAAGCAGGAGAAGTGGGGGCTTAGTTAATTAAAACAACTTTCTTTTTTTTCTGTTACAATCTTTCACATTCTATTTTTTCAGTCCAAGATCAAGTGCCAGCACCTCCCATAAGGGATACCGCTTGGTTGATCTTGTTGATAGTTTAAAATAAACCTTGCATGCTAATCACCAAGACTAAAATTTACTTCTAAAATTAACCAACAACAACTTCACTATTTCTTGCTCCTCTACTCGGTTATCACCCTTCGGGGTACTCACGAGATACGACAGGGGATAGAGAAGTCTTAGTTTAATAGGCATCCATCTAGTAATTTTCCTGTTGATTAAAAACAGTGCCTCGGAGGCGACCTGGGGTAGTAGACCGTGGGGGGTCTCTAGGCGTTTTACGTCCTCCTTGTTGAGCACCGGGGCATTGGGGTTTGACCTGTGAGCTACGAGTGGGCTTTGCTCCCACTTTGTTGAGCGCAACAGCATTCCCTCTTTGACTTGAGAAATACTGGATTGGGGTAGTCACACCACCGGTTCGAAGACTTAATCAAAGATTCCAACTCTAATAAAATTCATTAAAATTTACAAGAGACATTGCAAAACGTCCTACAAACACAGGTCACTGTTATTTATTTTTGCCTTGTTGTTCAAGGTTTTTACTACAAGCTTTTCACTTTTCAGTTACAAGTATTTCTTTCAGTTTCGCAAACTCTTGTGGTGGCATCTTTAATTCATTTGATTAAGTAATCATATTGTTTAGTAATTTGTAGATCTTGCTTAGCTTAGGCAACTGTGGATAATCATTCTTGATTCTTTTGTGAGTTTGTAATTTGTAATCTTTTGACTCCATTTAATCTAGGCACTGATCTTGTAATTTTGTAATATTAATAAAAGATCCCTTTAACTAATAGTTAATAATCTTAGGAACATTTTCCTGTAGGGACTACCCCCCTTGGCTCTATTGGGATCTTGCCTAAATGGAGGAGTTGTGAACTGTGGTGACAGTGGTCCCCAGCTCTAACTTGCCCCCAAGGACACACAAAGCGGGTTGGAGACTTCCCCATGTCATAAAGTGTGGATTAGGCGGCAACAAGGACTAAGTCTCAGGACACTCAGATTTGAGAACCGATGTGGCCATTTAGTCATTACAGAGCAGTTATTGATGCCCAGTTTTATATCAGCACTTTCTCATTGGACAGATGATGGTTCAGATGGATTATATGCATGACTATGACTCGGCTTGTATTATATTGTGTTATGGTTATCATTGCTCTTATATTCCTCTTTGTGACATGTATTAACATGTAGTGTCGTGATCTGGCGGTCATAAATATATGAACTTGGATGTATTTGTATTATCTATTGATGTCCTTACTTAGACTTGGAAATTCCTGATCTATACTCATTGGTTTTAGCCTCCTTAGGGAGAATAGAGGTAGTCATTCCCACCATTGTTTTGGCTTGCTAGTGTTGGCTTCATCTTTCATTGTCTCCACCCATCCATTACCTTCCAGTTTTGTTTTTAACCCAACTTACTACTTGACTTGTGGCATGGAGGACCTTTCCCCACTAGAACCTTTGTTGGACAAACCTCCCTGTTTGAAATATCCCAAATAAGGAGATCTGCCTTCTTATGTTTGCACTTGCTTGTTTCTTGTAATCCTGAAATTTATTTGCTTGTGGTTGTTTGAGAATATTATTCCTTTCACTTAGTTCCTCTGGCTTACTAGTTTATTTTGTTGTTAGCAATCTTCATGTAACAGTTTGCTCATTCAAATATTAATTGCATGACATAGTAAGATGCATAACCATTATAAATCCCATGATATTAAACAAGAGAACACAAATGGAAAACATAAACTGTTTATGCAAGTGTGGACATAATAAGTACCTCAAATCAGTCCTGTGTAACCATATATAATAAGTGGAATAACTCTGACCTTTGAACAATGCTGACGGTTTACTGCAAGCTTTAAGACTGCTACTAGTCAATATTTAATAGTGCCAAGGAGGAAGTATGATGCTTTCAACACTAGATCTGATTCCCAAATACCATGAACTTTGTTCCTCATTTAAATATCAGTCATGCAATGTTATATGCCCCAGCTGAGAAAGGGATCTCCGCCAGGAATGTCAGTGGTTGTTGATGGCTGTAACAACGACAATTTATAATCAGATCTTAAATTATGATGACAGTGGCTATAAATTTAACAGCAGTACTATATAATCAGATCTGTGTGTATAGGGCAATGGTAGAGTGTTGCAGGAGAAGATAGCCCCACTAGACAGTTACATGCCCAGAAAAATAGATCACGCCCAGCTTGGGCAGATTACAGCCTTGAGAATATGAATACGGCCTTCCCTTTCTTTAATCTCCTCTCATGCATAAAATCGTGCGCCCTCTTTTGAGATATGACCATCAAACAAATATCACGCTCCTTTTTGAGATGATTCAAGTCGCCCTTTTGATAGATCTCTGCTAGGAGTACTGATTCGTTGCCAAAGGAAATGGAAGATCACTCTAACAATGGCTCACCCCCTTTTCTTGTCTGGAATATGACTGCCCACGCCTCAGTTTAAAGAGAGGTCTCTGCAATAATGATGAAACGCTGCCAAAGAGAGAGGAAATCTCTGGTGTATTTAATGGTTCCAGCTCTCAAGGATAGCCACGACCTCAGCAGATAAGCATGCAGCAGCGAAGAGAAGAATCTCTGCCCGAATAAAGTACAGAAGATCGCTGCCCAAACCAATGATGAATATGCCCATGCTCCACAACAATGAGGCCTCTACTCGATACACCCTTGTACTCAGACTTCCAAGGAAGAATTCGCCCAGCTGCCCTAAATAACTCAAACTCTAATACCAAACTTAACTCTGGCCATCATTAAGCACAGTGATAGATCGGAATGATCTATCCTTTTGAATTGACTAGGGTGGATAGATCTCGCCACCGAACCCAATTGTTGGCTAAGGAATTTGTCCTCAACCCTAAATAGCTCTTAGAGCTTTCAAAACCCAACACTCAATAATGAATAATAACACCACAACTTCAATAAATAACCAAGCAGTAGCCAGAAGAGGATCGCTGCTCCAAACTAGATGAAGTGGTTCGCTGCCCTATTTGCCGAAATAAGACTAGGACAGATGTTTCACTGCCGAAATCCTGTTAGCTGAAGACTCTGTCTCCAACCCCAACTGCTGTGCTACTATCCACGAGCTCCCAAAATAATCATAATCCAAAGTGAAGTCTCCTCTCGCTTTATCCTCTATTTATAAAGTTCAACTGCGCAAAACCTAATCTTTGACCTAATTAGGTCACTTTAACTTCTAATTTGCAGTTGACTTGCATGCATGCGCATGGAGACTTAATTGGGTGCATGCATCATTAAATAATGCTTAGATGTCATGTATGTCACTTTTAGGGTTTGCATGCATCTCACTTTTAGGGTTTGCATGCATGTCACTTTTGAGCTTTGCATGCATGTCATTTTTAGGGTTTACATGCATGTCACTTTTGGGAACATTACAGTCCTCCCTCGCCAAAGATTGCTTGTCCTCAAGCAATGCCAACGCAAATCCATAATCAATCAACTAAACCAACTGAATCTGAGGATGATCCCAGGGTCCCAAATCAATCTAAGAATTGCAGAGGTCAAAATGCATCCATCGCTACCTTGCGTAGTATCGACATAAGGAGCAGCATGTAGACTCCCAAGTAACACCATCAGTAAACACTGTATCCATCCTTCATAAGGTCTTCCACCTGGATCCCAATGCAAACTTGTGCATATTTCATGCCAAATATCTGAAGGATCTTGTGGGACTTTAGCCTTGGCTAGGAATGTCTTCCCAGGAATCGCCCACACAATAGGACACCAACTCTTAATCTCTCTCCAATCCAACCCTCGAAAAGTACCTTGTCCATAAGCACCATCACAAGGAATAATCCTACCAAGCTGACATTTTACCCTTCTGATTTCAACTGGAATGCTCATATACTGCTGGTCAATTTCTCGATCCTGGCCAACCTGTAAAAACCATCCACCATTATGCAAATGTGGACTCAAGCTATTGCAAGCCCTATCTATGTACTCCTTAAGAAGACTGCTTTGAAATGCAATAATATGTTTCTTCTGCTGCCCCATCAAGGAATCCAACTGTTCTTCAATACTAGACAGCCTGACTTCTTCCCTTTCCTTGTACCAGAGATCAACAGTAGTCTGAGAATCATCTTCTGTAACCTTCCAATCTTTGGAGAGTTCCCCTATTGTCTTTCCATATGCTATGGAAAAGTTCAACATCTTTGCCTTCCTTCTTTCTATGGCAAAAACATCCTTCAGTAAAGGTATTGAAGGTTTCCCTTCACCAAGTTGGGGATCCCACTCAAGTAAGATTTTCCCTCCTTCAGCTGCTTTACGTACATGGGAATACATATTCATAGCAGTTCTTGAATGAAAGTCCCTTCCAGATTTAAAAGCATCAAGCATACTCTTGCAATTTGAAAGATGAGCAAGAATCCTCAGCTCCAACTGTCCATAATCAGCAACGATAAGGGAGTTGCCTTGTCCAGCTATAAATGCTCGACGAATTTTATAGCGGTCTTTTTCGTCTTTGTGTAGTACGATGACACAGCATCCAGGTACTAAATTTGATGCTTCTGTCCGAAATTCAGGATCTTGAAAGGCTACAAAAGGCACCACCCGGGATGACAACAGCAATTTGAAATCTTCTTTTAATGCATAAATGATCTGCTTTCTCAGGTAAGGAAGAAGCAACGACAATCCTTCTGATGATATTCTATAGGTACAGAGTGATGCACCTTCTTTTGCTGTTTGTCGTTCAAACATTTTTAGACCAACAGAAGTTATCTTGAGGTGCTGACCAGTGCATAAATTCAATTTGATTGCATTTCGAACAGATGAGGATACATAATAAATCCTCTTGACATGAAGAGTGTCACTGTTCCGTGATACTAAATGACCTTGCAAAGGAAATGACTCATCAATGCCATAAAAGGCCACTATGCTTTTAATAGTATTCTCATCCATGAAAAATAAAACAGGATCTATACCACGCCACCTTCCTTGTTGCTGAATTGGTCTTTTTTCTCCTTGGCTTCCAATTGTGTTAGTTTTTCTATCTTCGTTATCCATTTTAACTTTCTTTTGGCCATCATAAATTGTTTGGCCATCTTCAGTTTCATGCTCAACATTTCCTCTCTTACTTGGTATTGACTCAATGGCATTGAGTGCACTTGAATGAAGATTACTACTCAATGCTTCTAAATATGTCTCTTCAATGTCTTGTTGCCTGAGAAGGCCATCATTTACAGGAAGAGAATCAGGTGAAGCACCAATTTCTGCTGTCTGGTTGTGATTCTTATTTGTATCAATTTCAATTTCGCTCAGCACAGACTGTTTTGAATCCTGTGTATTAGTAAAATTTCTTCTTTTATGTGGTTTCTTTGATTTAAGCTGCTCAACAGAAAATTGAGAGACCTTCTGAAAAACAGCAATAAAAAAGGCCCCCGTATCTTTCTTGATCATGGGGAAAAATCCTCATACATCGCTCTAAAGGAAGACTGGACACTTCTGCCCCTGCTTCAACGCCCTCATCCTCTGCATCATTCCCCTCTAAGGGCACTTCTGCCAATTCTGAAATAGTGTTTCCATCATTGCTATGTTGCCCTGTGTAGTCACAAGCCTTTGAACGCTCACAACGCATATCATTGTAATCAGATTTTTCTTCCACGTCTTTATCTGACTTATTCGTTACTTTTGGTCCCATTACAATCTCTGCTTTCTTGCAATCTTGTGTAGAATCAGACATACTGCAATCCTTCTAGGATTTACCAGAAGGAAACATACTAGGCACTATTGCAGTCTTCCGGTGTTTATCAACCTGTCTGTAAGATGTAAGCCAGATGCCTCTATCACGAACCTTCCAACTCTTCAGGCCAGGACGACGCTTCAACTCGGGAAACTCAGCAGAAACATCTAGAAGCTCTACTGATCCCCCACTTTGCCTAAGCACCTGATGTATTTCGCCTGTCATAACTGTCTTGATTCCTACTGTAGGTGATGAAGAGTGTACCAACTCTAACCCATCACATGGTTTGTCCACAATCTGACTAGCAAATGTGCTTGTGTCGCTAGACTTACAAGATGGCTCTAATGCTATCTCCTCATGCACATCCTCATCATGTACTGTTAACTCCAAATGAAGCTCACCAACAACCTGTACTTCATGCTCATCTTTCTTCTCTTCGCCAACTATGTCTTTAAGGAGATCCTCATCCAAATCCTTAGGCTGGCTCCCGAACTGGATGGTGTAATAATCTTGAAAGGACAATGCTGCACATACCTCATCACCCAAGGCTAGATACTCTTGATATCGAGGCAAGTATTGAAGTACTGCTAACCTCTGCCAATTTCCAGTCAAGATCCTTCTCATTGTCCTCATATTCTCACAAGCTGGCAGAGAAAAACCTTTGTTCTGACATGCACTTCACCAACTTCACTGACATGCATTTGCATGTACACGCATGTATCAACATGTACTTTTATTCAATTGCTATGTGCCCACAGCTGGCCAAGATTATGCTCTGATACCACTGAAATATCCCAAATAAGGAGATTTGCCTTCTTATGTTTGCACTTGCTTGTTTCTTGTAATCCTGAAATTTATTTGCTTGTGGTTGTTTGAGAATATTATTCCTTTCACTTAGTTCCTCTGGCTTACTAGTTTATTTTGTTGTTTGCAATCTTCATGTAACAGTTTGCTCATTCAAATATTAATTGCATGACATAGTAAGATGCATAACCATTATAAATCCCATGATATTAAACAAGAGACCACAAATGGAAAACATAAACTGTTTATGCAAGTGTGGACATAATAAGTACCTCAAATCAGTCCTGTGTAACCATATATAATAAGTGGAATAACTCTGACCTTTGAACAATGCTGACGGTTTACTGCAAGCTTTAACTCTATTGCTAGTCAATATTTAATAGTGCCAAGGAGGAAGTATGATGCTTTCAACACTAGATCTGATTCCCAAATACCATGAACTTTGTTCCTCATTTAAATATCAGTCATGCAATGTTATATGCCCCAGCTGAGAAAGGGATCTCCGCCAGGAATGTCAGTGGTTGTTGATGGCTGTAACAACGACAATTTATAATCAGATCTTAAATTATGATGATAGTGGCTGTAAGTTTAACAGCAGTACTATATAATCGGATCTGTGTGTATAGGGCAATGGTAGAGTGTTGCAGGAGAAGATAGCCCCACTAGACAGTTACATGCCCAGAAAAATAGATCACGCCCAGCTTGGGGAGATTACAGCCCTGAGAATATGAATACGGCCTTCCCTTTCTTTAATCTCCTCTCATGCATAAAATCGTGCGCCCTCTTTTGAGATACAACCATCAAACAAATATCACGCTCCTTTTTGAGATGATTCAAGTCGCCCTTTTGATAGATCTCTGCTAGGAGTACTGATTCGTTGCCAAAGGAAATGGAAGATCACTCTAACAATGGCTCACCCCCTTTTCTTGTCTGGAATATGACTGCCCACGCCTCAGTTTAAAGAGAGGTCTCTGCAATAATGATGAAACGCTGCCAAAGAGAGAGGAAATCTCTGGTGTATTTAATGGTTCCAGCTCTCAAGGATAGCCACGACCTCAGCAAATAAGCATGCAGCAGCGAAGAGAAGAATCTCTGCCCGAATAAAGTACAGAAGATCGCTGCCCAAACCAATGATGAATATGCCCATGCTCCACAACAATGAGGCCTCTACTCGACACACCCTTGTACTCAGACTTCCAAGGAAGAATTCGCCCAGCTGCCCTAAATAACTCAAACTCTAATACCAAACTTAACTCTGGCCATCATGAAGCACAGTGATAGATCGGAATGATCTATCCTTTTGAATTGACTAGGGTGGATAGATCTCGCCACCGAACCCAATTGTTGGCTAAGGAATTTGTCCTCAACCCTAAATAGCTCTTAGAGCTTTCAAAACCCAACACTCAATAATGAATAATAACACCACAACTTCAATAAATAACCAAGCAGCAGCCAGAAGAGGATCGCTGCTCCAAACTAGATGATGTGGTTCGCTGCCCTATTTGCCGAAATAAGACTAGGACAGATGTTTCACTGCCGAAATCCTGTTAGCCGAAGACTCCGTCTCCAACCCCAACTGCTGTGCTGCTATCCACGAGCTCCCAAAATAATCATAATCCAAAGTGAAGTCTCCTCTCGCTTTATCCTCTATTTATAAAGTTCAACTGCGCAAAACCTAATCTTTGACCTAATTAGGTCACTTTAACTTCTAATTTGCAGTTGACTTGCATGCATGCGCATGGAGACTTAATTGGGTGCATGCATCATTAAATAATGCTTAGATGTCATGTATGTCACTTTTAGGGTTTGCATGCATATCACTTTTAGGGTTTGCATGCATGTCACTTCTGAGCTTTGCATGCATGTCATTTTTAGGGTTTGCATGCATGTCACTTTTGGGAACATTACACTGTTTATATTGTGTCTCAGCTCTAAGTTGGTGACAGAACTTGCCTTTGGTGAGTTGGATTGTATGCCTAAATCATTCTGGTCAGTTTTCCCGATGTTTAGCACTGTACAGATTCCCCCTAGTAACTTGAGATGTTGTTGCCTAAAACTAAAAGCTCATATACTACCTGTATTGGAAATGTTTATATGCGCCCATGGAAAATGAAAATGCTAAAACTGTGTTTCTTAACATATGTGAAAAAAGGGCAAGAGCAATGAAATGCTATAATATTCCTTGAAGGGTATAAGAAAAGGTCCAAAAAAAGCAATGGTTAAATATATGCTATATCCAAATATTGCTGACCTTATAAATTTGAATATGTCCTGGATGAAAGCTGCAGTTAGCTGTGCTTTTAAGCACTGTTGAAGTCCCCAAAAGGACATATAGGCCAAAAAGGCCATGGAAATAAAATTGATGATCCTAGTGAAACTGGATCAAACTTGATGTAGACATGATGCCTAAGTTAAATAAGCACTCTCTGAATAATTCAACCATTTGTGAGGCACTGCCATTCCTTCTGTTGTTGTTTGTCCGGCATGTGGTTATAGTGAGTTTTTCCTTTCCATATCGAAAGTGTCATGATGTTAAGTAGGAAGTCATCATTTGCCCTAGCCTTGTCAATTTCAGCTTTCACCCTTCACTAGCAAACTGACTACAACTATGAAGTGAGTATAGTCCTGAAACTCTGGCCTGAGTAATAATAAATAAGACCCTATATATATATATATATTTGGTTGATGTACCGCAAGTGAAATGACTGCTACTTGTTGCGATTGTTGCTTAAATGAGTTGTAGAGCATGTCTTAGGCTTATAACACTTGTAGCAGATAGATGATAGACTGAGTTATATTATCGGTATCTGAGCATTTACAGATGGTTATATTATCTATTGGATATGGTTGATGATCAGGTAAAGACCTGAGAGGGGTATGAGTATATAGCCTAGATGGATTTGGACTCTCTGAGTCTAATGAGATAGTTTGTTTTCAGTTCCAGGCACTTGCAGAGATGGTCAGGCTCATGTTACTCTTTGGATGCAGTTTTGCTTCACAGGATGATGTGTCTGAGCAATGAGATGTATTTATTGGATCTCCTAGGGTGTTGTATGGGGCATAGGGGGTGCAGCCACCTGATTGTACCATAGTACCCCATCCCAGAGAGCATGGTGGGCTCAGTTTGACAACGCAGGCACCCTAGGAGGCTGTTTTAGCAGGTTCGCATTTCTCGAGGCAAATTAAAAAATGATTAAATGGCTATTAAAGAAATCGATTTGGGCTACTAAGGCAAGCAAATGACATGGGATGAGTCATGATGATGAAAGTGAAGTCCTCCGCACCTTCTTCAGCAGTTGCAGCACCTGATTGGGCCCACACCTATTTATTGGGGCATTTTATATTATTTTCTAAAGCTTTTGGGAGGCTCACGATTTCTTCAAGGAGGCACAAAGTCAAAAAATTAAAATATTATATTATTTTATTGTGCCATGGGGCACCCAGAGGGAGTTAGTTAACACTCCATGCACCCACCACGTGCTTCATTTATTTCTTGTTGAGTGGGGTACCCTCTTTATGGATGATTTAGTCGACTTTGGTACTTTATGGTTATATTGATCCATGTATTGTATGTTGAGCTCATCTTAACCATTGATTAGAACATTTTATCTTTTAATCTTAGCCACTCGTTTTGAAAGTGGTTAGGATTTTGGTTCTCTCGTTCCTATTTAAAGGAGAGAAATTCTCATTTGTAAGAGGTCTTTGGCTCTTGAATCTGAATAATAGAATGAATTTTTGTGGATATTTAGGGATCTGCTTTGCATCTGATGTTCTTCAGTGGTGATTGGAAAATCTCTTGCTTCCTAGCATTCGAAATATTTTGTGACATCTATATCTTTTTTCGAGACCATTGTCTTGTCTACAGGAGGGTGTTTTCAACTGGAGCGTTTTTGCAGGGGGACCTCAACTCGCTCAAATTGTCTTCGTCTTGTATCAGGGGGTTTTCATTAGCTTCATTGTGATCTATGATTTCGTCTTGTTACTTTCTGTAGATCTAGCTTTTTCTTTTGTGGTACAGCAAATCTGATATTGTTGAAGTTTGCTTGTGCAGGATAGGGGGCGCATTGGTCACTTGGAGCATAACGTTGGTCCTAGAACTCACTCAGATATTCCAAAATTGATCGGGATGGCGGCGATCATCATCATCAAGGCATCTACAAGCATATCCAGGTAAGATCTACAAGTAAGTCTTTTCTCTTTCAGGTCTCAATCCATTGTACCTACTTTTTCTTCAATTTTTTTGAAAAACTCCTAAATAATAAAAATCTAAAAAATACTTAATCGGGGAACCGCTTGATCTTTGAACAAACCATTTCTAGGTTTTGTAGATCAGGCATCCCTCTCACCAAATCCTTCTCAACATTGTCCAAATTATGACTGGTTTGCCCTAGATCTGACTTTCTGACTTCTCAAACCCTAGCACCCCTACTGAAATTTTGACTTTTCAAGATTTGACGTTTTTCTGAAATTAATCACTTGGGTTTGTAGATCAGGTCTTCCTCACTCCAGAACACCCCCAACTTTGAGCTAGTTCCATCCCCGTAGCCCTAGATCTGAAAAACTGACTTTCAGCCTCCTAGCATCCCTCATCAGATTTTGAGTTTTCCAGATCTGATTTTTCATGAAATTTTCTGACTTGGGTTTGTAGATCAAACCATTATGATCTCATCTCCCCTCCAACGTTGAGCTGATAATCTCCTGGTTGTCCTAGATCTGCAGATCTGCCTCTCCAAACCCTAGCGCTAGCCCTCCTTCTGTTGTTTTCCCTGTAAATTGAATCTTTCGGGCCAAATACTTTTCTGGGTCCATAGATCAAGCAATATCCTAGGTGGGTTCACTTTAATGTTGTGGAAATATTGACTCTGTTACCCAAGGCTCAACAGGCACTGATATCCAAGCATAGCGCTAGCCCTCTTTTGACCTCTTTCCCCTGAAAGTTGACTGCTCCTTGATGACTCAGGTAATCTAACATTGTCATATCTCTCATTGAGTCTATGCCTTTGGTACTAGACAGTCCCAACTCTATCCTTACTCACCTTGCCTCGGTTACGTTTCCCAAGGAAGCAGTTAGCTTCATCAGTTGCTAGTACCTCAACCATAGATCTAAGTACTACCTCTATAGGTCAATTTGGATCAACCCTCATACGACTGAAAACCTCATCCAAAGCCCTAGCCCACTTAGTATCATTTTCCATAGATCTAGAGTTTCCAATTACCTTACACCTTTCGTACCTCAAGCCATACTTGATCTGATCTGGTGTCTAGGTCTGATCTCTCTTGTCGGGAGTAGATCTAGGTCTCCCCCTTTGTTGTCTTGTACTTAAATAACATAAGCGAAGATTGCCTTGATTGGTGTGACAACCATCCATTTGGGAGTCTAGGCAGTCTTGGTTCCACCTCGTTAGTTGCTTGCCCCTCTACCATCCATCCTGGATCCATCATACATAAGAAACTACAAGGTTGGTGACAACATTTTGGTGCTGTTGCTGGGGAGGTAGAGGCCTACCTTGGTTCAACATATCTCACCTTTCCCTACGACATATCCTTTATTGGTGAATTACTTGTGTGGTTCACCTGGCGACTCCACTGAGGACCGTACCCAACATATTAATCTTAAGTTTGTAGAACGTCCTATAAACCCGAAAGGAATCCCTATAACTTACATAAGGAAAAACAAACAAGTATCAGGCCCCATTGTTTTTTCAAGTCATCCTTTGGGATCCCCTTCAACCTCATCTAGCTCGATGACCGAAACAAACACTAGTGGAAATCATAATGCTCCTCCACAAAACCCTAAGATTTTTGGAAGGACGGCCAAGGCATCTCCTTTAGATTTCTCCCTGATCCAAGGGCCCCCGCATGACATGCCTAATAAATATTTCGAAAAAGTTCCTAAGTTTGATGGAGTGTCAGCTACCTCCATCGAAGACCACATTGACAAAGTCTGGGATCATATGGAAGCATATAGAGCTATTGATGAAGATGTATTCATGAGAGGTATTCTGCATTTTTTGGAAGGAGATGTGCGGAAGTGGTTTGATAGATTACCTGCTTCATCCATCAATGGTTATGACAACTTCGTCACAAAGCTCAACAATGATTGGTCTCACAAGTTGGATGGGAAATTCCTCTTGCATCAACTGTTTGACATAAAGAAGAGGGAGAATGAAACAATCCATGAATTTAACCTAAGATTTGACAAGACTATAGGAAATATCCCGGATGAAATTAGACGTAAGGACCAAGTAATTGTTATCCATTATCTGAATGATTTTGATAGTTGGTTGGGTTTCAACTTGAAGGATAAGAATCCAAATGACTTAAAGCCTACCCAATTCAATCCAAAGATGGTTGAGCAGCATGCGGCATCTATGGGCAAGCAAAACTTCTTCGATCATTATGCCCCGGCCACTTCCAGATCTGACCCTAAGCTCTGAAAGCCTAAGGAACCTGTGAGTGAACCAAAAGAATCAAAGGACACGTTAGAAACCCTGCAAGAGATGATGAAGCAACTGATTGTCCTGACCAAGGGTGTCGCTAGTTTTCAGGATCCGGAGAGACATAGAAATCCTTATGGCCCTAAACCCTATTGGAACAACAATAGAGGTCTTGAGAGAGATCCTAATAGAAGACGGCCCGAGTCTCCAGAGAATCCTAAGAAGAGGAATGTTAATTGGTGTGATGAGAATGATGAAGAGCCAACAAACATCAGCCACCTTGATGACCAACCAAACAACATCAATTTCATGAATGATTTATCTTTTGATGATGGGTTTGGAAGAATTCTCCTAGAGGAAGAACCATGGGAGCAAGAAGAAGAACCTTAGGAGCAGAAAGAGAACTTTGTTAATGAGCCTAATCCTTCATGTTGTGCAAAAAACATCCCTGAAACGAAAGAGCAACCACAGGTTAGAATCTATAAATGAAGAGTGGATCCCCAACCTTCTTTCTTTGGCAAACGAAAAGCAATTAATGAAAATAAAAAGGAAGAAGAAGATCTTGCCTTAGGAGATTTAAACTTGAACATTGACATAGAGAAAGACCTAAGCAAGATAATGCGTAACATCCCTATCACTGAACTAATGAATGTGCCCTCTGTGAGAAGCCAAGTAGAGGAGTTCTTTGATGGCATTGGCCAACACAAGACCCCTGAGATTGCCTTAGAATCCAGTCACATATAGAGCCCAAGTGGGATACAACTTAGCAAAGATGAAAAGGATCCACCTATTAACATACAATCTGCTATCTATGAGCGAAAGAACGGTGGTCACCCTCCCTTTTACCTAACCTTACACATTCAGAATATGCTCATGCATAATTGCATGTTGGATTCTAGAGTAGCTATGAATGTAATGCCTTTGCATGTCATGAAGGAAATGGGATTGGAAGTGACTAGGCCTTATGGAAATGTTTGTGGCATAGACTCGAGGCGAGTGCCATCCTATGGCTTGATAAAAAACCTTAGAGCTAATCTGTTTGCATGCTTAGACATCTCCACTATGATGGATGTAGTTGTTATTGACTTTCCCCCAGCATATGGAATGCTTTTACCCAGAAAGTGGGCAGCTGGTTTAGGTGGATACCTCATGATGGATTTTTCATACCTTTGTGTCCCAAACTCTGACGGTGCTCTGATTAGGATCAATAGGGAACCCTACTATGAGAAACATTTGGAGACCTTTGAAGAAGGGATTAAAAACACATATGGGGAAGAATTGTTGAATAATGCTAAGGCTAATATTCTGGAAGATGAGAATGAAGTATGGCAATATAGGCATCCTAAAAACATATTTATGGCAATGGAAGACTCTGACCCATCTTTTGAAGAAAATCCAACAGCTGAAATTGCCAGGATGGTTAAATTGGAAATGCTTAGAGGTGAGTGCTCAGAAGAGTTAGAAGAATTGAGAAGAAGTGAAAATCAACATCAAAGTCAGGATCAAAATCCTACAACTGGAGATGATGAAACTAATAATGCCGAGCATAGGGGAAGAATCCCTCGAAGAGTAAATGAATGGTTTGCTTTGATTGACCATAACAGAGAAAGGGAAAGCCAAGGGCTTGAACCGATTTACCCATGGGAAAATCATCCTGAGCTAGCTAGTGTAGTAGATATTGATGATGAAGTCGATAGCTCCCGTGTTCCTGATATTGCTGTGTCATTTTCTCATTTATCTTCGGAAGATGATAACCTAATTCAAGTCCATGATAACTCTTTGAGTTGGCAAGAGGATTCCTTAATAAATGATGCACCTAAAGGAGATTTTAATCTTAAGAATCTCGCTATCTTTCAGACTCCTTAAGCCACACCAAATAATGCCTTATCTGCCTACCCTCTCATCCCTAATTTTCTCCTGCCACCTGAGTCATCCAGTCTCCACAGTCATGATCTGTCTCACATTCCTAGTTCTTCTGCATCATATCCTGGAGTAGAACCAACCGAGCTAGAGGGTATGCATATTTCTACAATGGAAGGCTCTAGCCACAATACTATTATATCCCATATGCCTCATCCTTTGGAAGAAGATAGATACTTCTGGACTGTGGGACAAACTGTCAAACAAGTAGTATCTCCTCATGATGATAAGCCTAGTACAAGTGCCCAGGGTATAAGGAGAGAGATTAGAGAGATCCTAGTTGGCAGCATAGCTATTCCCATTGATGGTGGTCCACCCTGATTTGATGCAGTTCCTTCCAAGAGGAGCTTAAGGATTATCACCCCGCAACCACGAAACATCATTGATGTCCATCCCATGCCTATACGGAACATTGAAGTGGTCCTCGAATCAGTAAATAGGAATAGATTTCCCGCCGGAAGTCAAGTCCTTATCCAAAACCACTTACTACATTTCCGACCAGGGCAAGCTAATGACCTTTGGGTTGGACCTTTTTTCGTAGAACGTTGCGTAGGTGATATATGTTTTCTTGTTACTAGTACTGGACGACAGATTTTGCTTCTTGTCAACCAGAGGGATTTGACGGGATACATTCTCGACCTCACTTAGCCTTGAGTCCCACCTTGCCTATTAGAGTGGAGTAGATAGGACCTGAATAAGCCTTTCCTGGCAGTAGTATAGAACCTTGCACCTTTGTTTGAAGCTCACCTTTGAAGCTATTAGTGTGGTTTTGATTTCTGCAAAATAAAAATCAACTTTTTATTGAAAGTTATGGATATAGATTAGATTTATTTTCTGCTTTTCAGTTTCATGCATCTTTATTATCAGTATTTTATATATTATCCACATATCGTTCTGACGACCGGTCTGTGAGTTTGGTATAGCTCTGGACATTCTGCAGGTAGTCAGTGACATTTTTGTAGCAGTTGCAGAGCTGGATGGATTGATCGAGGATACAAGAAGCAGAGTACCAGGACCAGAGATTCTGAGGTTCTCAAGCGCTCTTTTCAGCAGAGCACTTGTCCCAGCTGGAGCCAGATGTTATCACATATATAGTACTCGGGCTACCATATTCTATTTTTCAGATACAATACAGTTTTCAGCCAGATCTCTTACATATGAGATGCTGAGATGAGCAGTTTTGACGAATCATTATTTTATTTGTGGACTATTGTACTCTCACATGTCAGGACTGAGTCTCAGGACACTCAGATTTGAGGACTGATGTAGCCATTTAGTCACTACAAAGCAGTTATTGATGCCCAGTTTTATATCAGCACTTTCTCATTGGATAGATGATAGTTCAAATGGATTATATGCATGGTTTTGACTTAGCTTGTATTATATTGTGTTATGGTTATCATTGCTCTTATATTCATCTTTGTGACATATATTAACATGTAGTGTCATGATCTGGCGGTTATAAATATATGGACTTGGATGTATTTGTATTATGTATTGATGTCCCTACTTAGACTTGGAAGTTCCTGATCTATACTCATTGTCTTTGCCCTCCTTAGGGAGAATAGAGGTAGTCATTCCCACCTTTGTTTTGGCTTGCTAGTGTTGGCTTCATCTTTCACTGTCTCCACCCATCCATTACCTTCCAGTTTTATTTTTAACCCAACTTACTACTTGACTTGTGGCATCAAGGACCTTTCCCTGCTAGAACCTTTGTTGGACAACCTCCCTGTTTATATTGTGTCTCGGCTCTGAGTTGGGGACAAAACTTGCCTTTGGTGAGTTGGATTGTATGCCTAAATCATTCTGGTCGGTTTTCACGATGTTTGGCACTGTGCAAAACTCCCCCTAGTCACTTGAGATTTGTTCGCTAAAACTAAAAGCTCATGTATTACTTGTATTGGAAATGTTTATATGCGCCCATGGAAAATGAAAATGTTAAAACTGTGTCTCTTAACATATGTGCAAAAAGGGCAATAACAATGAAATGCTAAAATACTCCTTGAAGGGTATAAGAAAAGGTCCAAAAAAAGCAATGGTTAAATATATGCTATATCCAAATATTGTTGACCTTATAAATTTGAATATGTCCTGGATGAAAGCTACAGTTAGTTGTGCTTTTAAGCACTGGTGAAGTCCCCAAAAGGACATATAGACCAAAAAGGCCATGGAAATAAAATTGATGATCCTAATGAAACCGAATCAAACTTGATGTAGACATGATGCCTAAGTTGAATAAGCACTCTCTGAACAACTCAACCATTTGTGAGGCACTGCCATTCCTTCTGTTGTGATTTGTCCGGCATGTGGTTGTAGTGAGTTTTTCCTTTCCATATCCAAAGTGTCATGATATTAAGTAGGAAGTCATCATTTTCCCTAGCCTTGTCAATTTCAACCTTCACCCTTCACTAGCAAACTAACTACAACTATGAAGTGAGTATAGTCCTGAAAGTCTGGTCTGAGTAATAATAAATAAGACCCTATATATATATTTGGTTGATGTACCGCCAGTGAAATGACTGCTACTTGTTGTGATTGTTGCTTAAATGAGTTGTAGAGCATGCCTTAGCCTTATAACACTTGCAGCAGACAGATGATAGTCTAAGTTATATTATTGGTATCTGGTCATTTACAGATGGTTATATTGTCTATTGGATATGATTGATGATTAGGTAGAGACCTGAGAGGGGTATGAGTATACACCGTAGATGGATTTGGACTCTGAGTCTAATGAGATAGTTTGTTTTCAGTTCAGGGCACTTGTAGAGATGGTCAAGCTCATGTTACTCTCTGGATGCAGTTTTGCTTCACAAAAAGATGTGTCTGAGCAAGGAGATGTTTTTATTGGATCTCCTAGGGCGTTGTATGGGGCATAGGGGGTGCAGCCACTTGATTGCACCATAGTACCCCCATCCCAAAGAGCATGGTGGGCGCAGTTTGACATCGTAGGCACCCTAGGAGGATGTTTTGGCAAGTTCACATTTCCCGAGTAAGATTAAAAAATGATTAAATGGCTATTGAAGAAATCGATTTGGGAGGCTGAGGCAAGGAAATGACATGGGATGAGTCATGATGATGAGAGTGATGTCCTCCGCACCTTCTCCAGCAGTTGCAGCACCTGATTGCCCCACACCTATTTTTTGGGGCATTTTTATATTATTTTCTGGAGCTTTTGGGAGGCTCACGATTTCCTCAAGGAGACATAAAGTCAAAAAATTAAAATATTATATTATTTTATTGTGCCATGGAGCACCCAGAGGGAGTTAGTTAACACTCCATGGACCCACCATGTGCTTCATTTATTTCTTGTTGAGTGGGGTACCCTCTTTATGGGTGATTTAGTCGACTTTGGTACTTTATGGTTATATTGATCCATGTATTGTATGTTGAACTCATCTTAACCATTGATTAGAACATTTTATCTTTTAATCCTAGCCACTCGTTTTGAAAGTGGTTAGGATTTTGGTTCTCTCGTTCCTATTTAAAGGAGAGAGCTCATTTGTAAGGAGTCTTTCACTCTTGATTCTGAATAACAGAAAGATTTTTTGTGGATATTTTAGGGATCTGCTTTGCATCTGATGTTCTTCGTTGGTGATTGGAAAATCTCTTGCTTCCTAGCATTCGAAATATTTTGTGAGATCTATATCTTTTTTCAGGATCATTGTCTTGTCTACAGGAGGGCGTTTTTAGCTGGAGCGTTTTTGCAAAGGGGCCTCAACTCACTCAGATTGTCTTCGTCTTGTATCAGGGGATTTTCATTAGCTTCATTGTGATCTATGATTTCATCTTGTTACTTTTCTACAGATCTAGCTTTTTCTTTCGTGGTACATCAAATCTGATATTGTTGAAGTTTGCTTGTGCAAGATTGGGGGCGCATTGGTCACTTGGAGCATAACGTTGGTCCTAGAACTCACTCAGATCTTCCAGAATTGATCGGGATGGCAGGGATCATCATCATCAAAGCATCTACAAGAATTTCTAGGTAAGATCTACAAGTAAGTCTCTTCTCTTTCAAGTCTCAATCCATTGTACCTGCTTTTTCTTCAAATTTTTTGAAAAACTCCTAAATAATAAAAATCCAAAAAATACTTAATCGGGGAGCCGCTTGATCTCTGAACAAACCATTTTTGGGTTTTGTAGATCGGGCATCCCTCTCACCAAATCCTCCTCAACGCTGTCCAAATTGTGATGGTTTTCCCTAGATCTAACTTTCTGACTTCTCAAACCCTAGCGCCCCTACTGAAATTTTGACTTTTCAAGATTTGATTTTTTTCGGAAATTAATCACTTGGGTTTGTAGATCAGGTCTTCCTCACTCCAGAACACCCCCAACGCTGAGCTGGTTCCATTCAAGTAGCCCTCGATCTAAAAAATTGACTTTCAGCGTCCTAGCATCCCTCATCAAATTTTGAGTTTTCCAGATCTGATTTTTCCTAAAATTTTCTAACTTGGGTTTGTAGATTAGACCATTCTGATCTCATCTCCCCTCCAACGCTGAGCTGGTAGTCTCTTGGTTGTCCTAGATCTGCAGATATGCGTCTCCAAACCCTAGCGCTAGCCCTCCTGTTGTTTTCCCTCCAAACTGAATCTTTCGGGCCAAATACTTTTCTGAGTCCATAGATCAAGGCATATCCCAGGTGGGTTCACTTTAACGATCTGCAAATACTGGCTCCATTACCCAAGTATCAACAGGCATTGATATCAAAGCATAGCGCTAGTCCTCTTTTGACCTCTTTCCCCTGAAAGTTGACTGCTCCATGATGACTCAGGTAATCTAACATTGTCATATCTCTCATTGAGTCTATGCCTTCAGTACTAGACAGTCCCAACTCTGTCCTTACTCACCCTGCCTCGGTTACGTTTCCCAAGGAAGCAGTTATCTTCATCAGTTGCTAGTACCTCAACCCTAGATCTAAGTATTACCCCTATAGGTCACTTTGGATCAACCCTCATACCACTGAAAACCTCATCCAAAGCCCTAGTCCACTTAGTATCATCTTCCATAGATCTAGAGTTTCCAATTACCTTACACCTTACGTACCTCAAGCCATAGTTGATCTGATCTGGTCTCTAGGTCTGATCTCTCTTGTCGGGCGTAGATCTGGGTCTCCCCCTTTGTTGTCTTGGACTTAGATAACATAAAGCGAAGACTGCCTTGATTGGCGTGACAACCATCCATTTGGGAGTCCAAGCAGTCTTGGTTCCACCTCCTTAGTTACTTGCCCCTCTACTCCTCTACTATCCATCCTGGATCCATCATACATAGACAACTATAAGGTTGGTGACAACACATTGTTTGCATATCCAAAGCAACTAGCAGCATATTCGTGGAAGAGAAGAGACGTCACCATCCAGAGCATATCAATTCGCTAGAGATCTTGAAGGGGTCAAACTTGTGCATGCTTCATCGTACCTCTTCGGGAAGCTAATACCATTACACCTGGAAAGTTTCAGCAACAACATACACTTTATCCCTCAAAAACATCAAGATTAGCAGGAAGAGGGCATTCTTTTAGCTAAGCGTCAACTGCTAGAGAGGAGCACTATTTTCTTATCTTTCAGGCCTACCCGGAATACATCTCATCTATTGACAAACTATCAACCTTATTATTAGTGGTATGTGCATCTTTTCTCACTTAAGATATTTACCCTATTATCTCTTCAGATCAACTATTTTGTAGGGCCATTTGGCATGACACTTTTTGCATGCACATTTTATTTATCTTTCTAGTACAAATTGAGCATCTGAACAACAAACCTATTACCAAAGTACAATAGAATATCAGTTGGGATATTAAAGTGATATCAAAGCATGTTTCTTGCTAGCTGTGAGCTTGAACACGAAAAGTAAATGAATCTAGAAGAAGCTACTTTTGTGACTTATAGAAGGAGGAAGGAGGAAGGGGAGGTATACAGAGGATCTAGAACTTGAAGATATTCAGTTAGAAGATACAAATTCAGACATGGACCCAACAGGAGTACACTCTGACAGAGGGAAAGGAACCGGGGAGGAGGAAGACAGGTTGGCATTTCATAACTTAGTTAGTGCATTAAATGACCTAGCTAAAGCCCAAAAAGAAGTATTGCGTGCTGTAAATAGGTTGGCTCTTAAGCCAGAACAAGGTCAAAACAGTCTACCTATTTCACCCATAGATAGAGGTTCTACTAGTAGCAAGGAGAAACATGCATACACTAATATGCAGAACACTTCTCACATATACAATAAACCTTCCAGGCCTACTATGCCTCACTTTCTGGAGAATGTTGTTGCAAGACCAGTCATGCCATGTAATATCCCAAATCCCGATATTTTCTATTTCTAAGCAAAAAGGCTGATACAACTGGGCATCTAAACTGCCATGCAAAAATCCCTATTTTATAGGAAAAAATAGGGTTAGGGTATATGAGATAGAATGAACACTTACCACTGATAAGCCGGCTGGACTGCTCCGGAGAAAGTATGCAAGCACTAAGAGCTAGATCGGAGATGAACTAATCTCCTCTGCTTACGGTGAACCCCCAGCAGCAAGACGCCCCAGTCAGAAAAGGGTGACGCCCTCAGGGAAGGAGGTGTCTAATGGAGCTACGGATTTGTGGGGCTAGTATCCTTTCCGTGCTGGAGAGAATGTCTGATACAAGAGTGATTTCTAAGTCCTCTAGGAAAGATAGCGACTTGCTTCTGAGAGACAGCTGCTCACGCCCCTGGAATCCCGAAACTGCCAATAATTGTTCCGGATGAGCACGGATGGATCTGATAATCACTGGGTACTGGAGTATGATGCTGATGATGAGAAGGGTGCCTGAGTTTCGGAAGGAAACTGAGATCTGAAGGCCCCACAGCTGAAACCCTCACTTTACAGCTGCACACGTGTCCCTGCAACGATGTATACCATATGCTAGATAACTGATGAATGAATGAAGAACAAGTGGTGAACCAGTATGGCTTACCCTAAATAAGACTAGGGCAGATGTTTCACTGCCGAAATCCTGTTAGCTGAAGCCTCCGTCTCTAACCCCAACTGCTGTGCTGCTATCCAAGAGCTCCCAAAATAATCATAATCAAAAGTGAAGTCTCCTCTCGCTTTATCCTCTATTTATAAAGTTCAACTGCGCAAAACCTAATCTTTGACCTAATTAGGTCACTTTATCTTCTAATTTGCCGTTGACTTGCATGCATGCGGATGGAGACCTAAAGAGTGCATGCATCATTAAATAATGCTTAGATGGCATGCACGAAGGTGGCCTTTGCCCTTGGTGGCCCTTCTTGACCAAATGATGATGCCCTAGATCTTCTATGGATGGCATCAGTCCTCAGTTGATTCCCTAGCTGTCAGTAACCGCTCGAACCCACAGGAGTCACATAGGTTAGCGGTTTTGGGCCTCAAGGCCTAATTGGAAGAGGACATTACAGTCCTCCCCGCTCGAGATTGCTTGTCCTCAACCAACTTCAAACTGGCATGCTGCAATACCTGTTCACCTTCCCAGGTGGCATCCTCTGGCGGTAGTTCTTTCCATTGAACTAAGTATTCCCTGATTACTCTGTTCCTGAGCTTCCTCTCTCTAATCTGTATGATCCGTTCGGGAATCAGTATCAACAGTCCTTCATCATCTAAAGGGGGCAATTCGGTGGATGGAGCAATGTATTGCCCAAGG